>JACCEG010000401.1:40440-126863 GCA_014065205.1 Tuber brumale | reverse complement strand
GTGAAGGGCTACTATATAAGGAGGACTTTAGGTCCGAGTAGATAGGCTCTTCACGCTTCGTTCTAAGTTATTTCCTTACTTATTACTTTATGCTTTTACGAATATAAAACCTTTACGCTCTTTACGAATACCTACCTACGAGACGAGGACTCTGGTATAGAGTCAAGTTGAAGAAAGAGTACGATAGGCGATAAGGACTAGAGACGCGTGAGTCTCTCCCACCTTATCGTAGGCACAGGCCTAAGAACTATCATCAAGTGAGAGTGAGAGAAGTATCGTCTACCCGTTGCTAAGAACTGATACCGGTTAGGGATCGTAACATCGAAAGGTATTGTGAACTACGAGTGTTCTTGAGTGTACTCCTCTTCAAATTCAAATAGCTCAGTATCGAAGATTTCTTCGAAGCTATGAATGTAAATGGAACAGTGAGGTACTTTGAAAATGTAATCGAAGTCTAAGCTGTGGGTGGAGTTTGAAGTGAACTCGTAGTTTATATAGTGAGCCTTGGTAACAGGAGAACCATCAATATACTGCTAGGCAGACGCCAAACTCAAGTTCTTGTACCTAACAAGCAATATATGATATAAAAAAATATATATATAAAAAAAAAGAGGCCAAACTCAAGTATATAACTGAGGTACGTAGGCCAAAAATCTTCGATTGGAGAATCTGTCGAGGAAGGCTCCTCTCGATAAAGTAGTTAAGGTAAAGATTTAAAGTGTGAAATAATATTATATTGATAAGATCTCTTCTCCGTTTGCTTGATGATATCTGTAAAGCTCGGGAGGCACTTCGATACTTATATCCCGCATCTGAGTGTTCGCGGACTACTTCTAACTAAGATGCCCCCGAAGTACCATCCTAGTTTTAGTATGCAAACATCCAGAATATTATAAGTGCGAACACTGTTTGACCTTGAAACTTATCACACCCTTTTACCGTTACGGAATAGTATTCCTCCATTAAGATGACTGTGCTATTTGTTGTACCAAACAGCGGCCTCCAACTTAGTTGTCTGCATAGACTATTATATTACTCTAGTCAAGTTGACTATCATCCTTGTAGTCTCTTCAGTCATGAAGTGATCAAGTTCATGCCGGGCCACCTAGTGTCAATCACAAGTCCGAGCCCAACATATCAACGTCTTAAGGGTCTCCGCCTTATCTAGGTCTTCCATTCTGAGCGTGCTTCCCCTTGGTCCGCCGGCCTCCGTAGAGGGGTCCTATCACTAGGACCAACCAACCTACAGCTGATCTCAGAAGGGTATGGGTGGATTCCGTATACACCTAATAGCCTTTTCTACTGGGACATCCTATTGGAGTATTTCGCCGAAAACGTCCTGTCACTTTTGGCCTATAGTTTAGGAAGCCTAACTTTGAAGCCTATTATCTCAATGCGCTTTCAACGGATTTCTTCTGTTCCACTTCCCAGATGTCGCCAAAGGTCCCCTCCCATATATCCTATGAACAGCATGCGGTTGGACGGACGGTGGCGACATATATGGTATTATTATGTGGGCTTCATTGATGTGATATTTTAGTTATAGGACACAACTCTCGAAATCTCGCTAATGACATGCGGGCCCCATAAGTAGGCCGGAGGGGTTGTTGGCACTCTAGTAAATCAAGGGTCTGTGCGCAGTTACCCTACTGTAAGGTCTGTGCACTTGTCTCAGATTTTTATATGCCTAATAGGAGTGGCCTCATTGTTATATGCAAAACCCAACTCTTCCTCCTCTGGGTTCTTGTCTGCAATATTGGCCAAGTAGGAGTCAAAAAAAGCCTCGAAGTCTTGAAATTTGTTCACCTTACCATCACGCAGTAAGCTAAAAGCCTTACAGCATTCTTGCTGTTCCCGATGAATAAACTCTTCTGCAGGCGACAAAGTAATGTGATTAACCTGCATACCAAGTGCCATTTCTACCCCCTCCTCTCCAGTAATTCTAGCCTTTTTCTAACTGTGAGTAATCGTTTCTTGGGAGACTGAATCTCAGGAATTGGCGATAAGATATATTGCTTGCAATATATCGAGTTTTGGAAGTGCCTCTCCATGAGAATTAAACTGCTCAACCATAAATTAAGCATAGCGTCTGCGGTATGCTGCCTTGAAAGTAGCGATGATTCCAGCATCCAAGCGCTGTAAAAACGAGGTCGTATTTGGAAGTAGATAAATTAAGGTAATATGAGAGAGAGCAGGTGGAGCTGGCCCTTTGTACTCAATAGGTGGTGATGTAGGAGGAGGATGCGTGGGACAGTTATCAGTAACTAGAGCAATAGTACGCCGAGCAATTCACATTTCATCATTCGATCCCCGTAGAAAGTTATACCAGAAACCAATCAACAGCTATGCCTTCTTGTTATAGCGGTAAATGACTGGTAGGTTTGCTGGATTAATACGATTTTGACGAAATGCATATGGTCTCTCTGCTCGTCCAATAACCTATATCTTTCGTTTGTCTGTTCCTGTTTCATTAACTATGTGAAATATTGTAATTCAAATTTTATCATCCTTTCTACCTCTTAACTATTTACCTTGATCTAAATGTACATTAGATGACTGTAGTTGCTTATTAAAAACAAAACCACTTTCATTACAGTTGTAACAATCTTCAGGTGAAAAGCTAGCGAGTTGCTGTGATAGATGTTTATATTGTGCTGGTAAAGCAGACTAGTCAACATCACCAGATTGCCCATGAGTTCATAGTCTGCCAAAGTTGTGCCAATTTTTGAATCACCGAAGCCAACTATTTGACATTTCAAAACCATCATATGGTTCATTAATGTCTACTCTTTCTAGTTCCTCTTGAATAATCTTCGCTTGGGCTCAAATCATATCATCAGTAACTGAAACTCATGCATATCCAGTAGCATCAAACCAAAGGGCTAGAAAGTACTCTAAATATGGATAAGAACTCACTTGTTCTTTCTGCTTTTTTCCTATTGTACTTATTATTAAGAAATGAATTTATTAGTACTACTATAAATACTAAATTTACAAGAAATAATTACCAGCCAGAGGTTCTGTCTTGATCTTCTCCCTCCATCTTTTCAAGTGATCAGAAAGGCTCAAAGTAGCAAGTGGCTGTCCATCTGGACATCGTGGGTACTCATCAAGTAGAGCAAAGTCTGCCAACTTCATCAGAAGATGCTGTGCCCAAAGGCAGCAAAGCTTATATTTCTGTAAAGCTGTTAATCCAGCTTTTTTTGTAGATTTTGTGATAGGCATTATCGGAGTCAGGTAAATGGAAGGAAATTTGATACAAATAGTAGAGTTTTCTACCATAGTCCACTCTATATACACTGGTAACAGACCATCCCCTCCCTCTATTATCCTTCCTGACCTTTGGTATGCTAACTCGCTGCTCATATCATTTATTTTCTTCCATACTGCAGGGGATCCAGACCCCATATTCTTTCCTGTTTGAGTCTAGTTTTTCTGATAGCTTTAAAGGAATCTGGTTCAGCAGACTAACTTTCTATTAGAACAGGGGTTAAGGTTTTCCAAAGTCTCATACAAATCCGAAACCCTCCTGTTCCGGTTCAGCGGGTAAAATTCTATGTGAATTCAGAGGAGTCCAATATCTCATACGGTTCAGCGGGGTATCCGGTTCAGCGTGATCCGGGATAGCGGGGGGCGACTGTACTCGAGTACTCGAGTACTCGTAGTCTACATGCCGACCGACCGGCACTCTAGGATAACAGACCATTAGCCTTAGAAGTATCGGTGGCAACACTGGCGGCCGCTGGCATTCCTACCACGGTACCATTACCGGTAGTCTTTGTGAGGGAAAAAAGGGAAGGAAGTCATAGTAAGCAGTGGAGGCTTGCTCGGGTAAGACTTGAAGCCTCTCACTCAGCAGCCCATCATCCACCATGATCCATGCTTGTCTTGGAGCCAAAGAAAACAAGAAGCTAAGGGATCAAGGGTCCAAAACCAAAACCATTTTCACCTAACGACAACTGGCTCTACAAGTACGAGAAGGGCACACACCCAAACTACGACTCCCATCCCCCCTGGCTCCTCAAAGTTGCCTAAGGTGTGCAATGTGGAGCAAATTTCTCCTTCCTAATCACGCTTTGCTACAGAAATCCAAAAACGAGTGATAAAAAATGAACCGACAGCAACCCCTTCCTCCCCTTGAAAGCCATTTACTTGAACCCTCCCCTCTAACCTCCCCCTTTCGCCGCGCCGGGCGCTTCTCCGTAACATTGGATTGCAATGGGGTCTGGGAAGTCTCACCGTGTTACCAGCAACCGGGACTTTGTGCTCGGGTATATTGATGATCCACTCATTCCAACCAATTGGGTGCAAAACCCATTAACTTGGACCACCATACTCGCGTGGCTGAGTTGAAGCTGGGCTTCCCGGTATTTGTCCGAGAATTCCCACCCCGGATGTCCGACCCCAGGTCGGCAGCACGAGTGCGGTAATCCACAAAGAATCGTGATCAGTCTACGCTCTGGCTTTGATATGAAAGGAATCTGACGAACCCGAAAGCCCAAACGCCTTCTTGGTCTTGGCTACTGTGCTGCAATTCGCTATTTTCTTACCCTAGAAAGTGGCAGGTGCCCGTACTCGGGTACTCGAGTACTTGTACGGGCATGATATAATACGATATCTGAGCGTCAACTGTGCTAGTACTGTACTTGTACAGTACCAGTGCCTTGTGCCCTTCTTTCCATGCTTGAGTACTTATAGAACATTTTCCGAACCATCTGGTTGGCATACAACAGAAGCGGCAGGCTTGCATCGCACCTGCCCACGATGGCAAATTCAACCTTCTTTCAATTGCCGTATTCCATCTATTCTTTTCCATACCGGTATCCGACATACACGGTCTCTGTGGCTTTTATCCCACGGTAGTACCGGTATCCTTACTCGGGCAACTCGGGGTCTTCCTTCGTTGGAATTGGCGGACCGAGGTCTGGCATCTGGTGGGGCCTGGGCCTGGGCCTTCCATTTCTTATCTCTCTTGAGTCCTGAGGCTTGAATTTTTCTTTTTCTTTCCTTTCTTTTCTTTTTCTCCTTCTTCGATTGCTTCTCTGCAAGTCTTGCCAGCCGAGCCAGTTTCCCCCCCCTCAATATTCCTCCTCCTCCTCTCCTTGCCCCCCCCCCCTTGCCATTGATTTGTTAGTTTTTTTCCACACACACGCACCTTTTTCCTTCGCAGACCGGCTTGCTCTCTCCTCTTCCATTCCTTTTTCCCAGCTCTTGCTACCCTTTTTCCTTCTCAGTAGAAGTCCGCTCACCCATCATCATTAAGGCAAGGCCTAGCTTAAGGGTTTTGTTCCTCGTTTACGCATAGCGTGTTTGACCCCGGCACGTCTTTTGGAAAATCAGATTTCTTACCCTAGATCTGAGATTCACCCTCTCCCATAGGGCATAAACCCGAATTCCGGGCAAACCCGCTGTTGGCGGAACTGGAGCACCGGCACCGTACCGTAATATAACTAGGCGAGTGGGCTGAACTCCCCCGCCTGGAGTCCCACGGAACTCGGGAACCCCAAAAAATAGAGTTTGGAAATGCGATATCCGATGTAATCATGTTCAACGTGCAGACATCTCAAACTACTCCATCTCCTGCTACCGTGACTTCTGCTCCAGAGGGGTCCAGCGATTCGAAAGAAAAGAAGCGCTCTCGATCAGGTGGGTTTAGATTCACTCCGTTATATCTTCATTCGAACCGCCCCACTTCCAACTTTGGCTCCATTGATAGGCCGGGTCTTTTCGATGTAAGGTTTAATACTTGGTTTGCATCTGCTAACTGCCTGGCTCGGGATACGCGATAGGCTGTATCGTGTGCAAAGTCCGTAAGGTACCGTATAACTCTTCGGTTCTTTCTAATCGGAAATCATCCAAGTTAATTACAATGTTTGACTTTGCGGTTTATCAGGTCAAATGCGATGAGCGTCCCGGAGCTTGCAACAATTGCCAAAAGCTGGACATCGATTGTCCTGGATATTCCCCTACCAATTCCTCAGAGGCTCCTGAGGAAACAGTGAGTGCTATATTTGCACGAGCAGGGCGGAAGCGGCGACGGATGGTTGGTTCATGTGTGGATTGCAGAGCATCGAAGAGCAAATGTTCGAGTGATAGACCAACATGCGAGCGCTGTGCCAAGAGGGGGATCGCTTGCGAATACGGTGAGACTTTGCGAGGTCTCTCAAGAAGCCAGAGCCCTAAGAGTAGGCGGGGTAAGAAAAAAACTCCTACGTCCGCTAGTGATTTAGGTGGGGAGGAACTCCCGAAATATGAGAGTTGGGCAAGTACGGTCCTGGAAAGAAAGGTTTCAAGAGGTGAGAGTGGAGGCTGGAAGGGTGGGACTGAATTAAATGGAACAGATTGGTGAGGATGCTGTTCGGTGGCTTGGTGGGGATAATTTACTGAAGTCCGTATTTTTTTTGCAGGTTATTTTCACCTAACCTGCCCAAGTCCTCTACACAATTGAACCTGTTAATCGAAACATACTTTAATGACGTTCACCCCTGCCGAGCCCTGAGCTTTCTCCACAAGCCAACATTCATGCGCGCTCTCCAGGAGGGAACGGTTGAAAAAACATATGGAGCACCTTTAGTACTAGCTATGTGCGCGTTAGCAGCACAGTGAGTGGCTTCTTCGCTCTCGTCTCCCCCAAACAACTTTTTCATTAATTTCTCCATAGCATAGTTTATTGGGATGAAATACTAGAAGGGCGCTCGCTTGATATCCCTGATGCCCGGAATCCGAGTGACCAATCATTACTGAGCTCAATACCAGGTGATCAATGGGCTAAGAAAGCGCAACATATAATGGTCACAAATTTTGCAGAAATTAGTCCAGAGAGATTGATGGTATGTAGAGGTTTTCGAGCATTGCTCTCCACGTGAAATGAAGTCTTATTAGTGGAGGTCTAATAGCAAGCAGGCCTTAGTGCTCTTGTGCGAATATCATTCCCGAACTCAACAATCCCGTGAATGCTTCATGCTCTCTGCATTTCTGATACGTGCAGCCCAGGCCCTGAATTTGGATATAGGTCAAGAGGATTCTCCAAAAGCGCAGGATCCTGATGCCATCACCGAATGTGAGACAAGAAGGCGACTTATGTGGTCTTGCTATATTATAGACCTTCTCTTGTGCTCTGGAGTCAAGCGGTTAATGCTGTGGGACCCGGCGAACATCAAGGTCCAATTGCCATGTCAGGAAAGAAACTATACTTTGCAGATACACTGTGAAACCGAGTCCCTGGACCCTATTCGCACGGGCTCACCAGGCATAAGAAGTTCAGATAATTTAGGCATAGAAGCCTACTATATTAGGCTTTTCCACATTAGGGGAAAAGTTCTTGAGTAAGTATTCTTCTTCCACTTGATCGATGTTTGACTAAGTATTAGGTAAAGGCAAATACGCAACCCAAATCCCTATGGGCCGCCTTGGTCTACCACTTCACCCTTCCAACACCTGACTAATGAATTAGTTGATTGGGAGAATACGCTTCCTGACAGTCTACTTTTCAATAACTCTAATGTGTATGTCCGTCGTGAGTGTCGACAGCTTGGCGCATTCTTTGGTCTCCACCTTATATATCATCAGGTTTTCTGCGATCTCTATCGTATATCTCTTCCAGGCTACCACTTCCCCGCCGCAGCTACCTTTGGTGATGCCCCGGAAGGGTTCGTAGCACAGTGCCAAAGTGCGTGCAATGTTCATGCGGCCCGTATTTCAGAGATATTTGAAATGAGCTTCGCGCATGGATGGAAGGCCTTGGTCGAGCCGATGTGTAGTGTCATTGCATTCGAGAGCTCAAAACACCAGATTGTGTATTTCACAGCTTGCAGCTCACCTGGGCCGGAAAGACGAAAGTTATGGGACGCACTGGCATGTAATCTGGCGGTAAACGTTAAAGCCTTGAACGACATAAAAGGTTATTCAAGGGCTGCAGAGGAATGCGTAGGTTCTATTCTACTCTTCCTGGGAGAGCGACACTGACCCACCGATATAGGTATCGTCAATACAAGGGCTTCTGGAAAGACTGAATATGTCTAGCATTTTGGGCCCTGTGCCTGGATACAGCGAGAAGCGCGGGTAATTTTCCTTCATTCTCTAGCAAGGGGTAGCTTTTGCTAATAGGTAATGGTGAATACAGCACACGGCCAAGCGAGATTGTTTATGGCGATATACACAACTTACATCAGTTCTCCACTTTCCATCTTGTCCGTGAAGGTCTTGCTAAGCCTGGCCCCTCCTCCGGTCGGGAACCCCCCGCACCTATGCGACCTGGGGAACATACTCTATCAAATGTCCGCGCAGTTGATACCCCACAAGTTGCCACTACACATTCTCCGGATTCGCATCAAATCCTCCCCCCTCCATTACCTCCTCCGATGGTTAATAATGAACAAATGGGACTGGATTCGCTTGGACAGCCGCCAGAGCAAGAATATCAAAATATTCAGGCGGAATACGAGGCGATATGGGCGGAGATAGACTTTAGGGTTGCTAGTGAAGGTGGCCAGATGTTCGCCTGGGACCCGTATTTTATGAACGGCGGTAGCATCGATGGCGCTAGTTGGCCTGGGGGCGGAGGCTGGACGTGACTGTTGCTATTGCAAGATCGAATCGCCTGAGTTGAGGATGTTTTTTTTCTTCTTTCATTCTTTTTTGCTTCAGATGTCCCACCAGGTATCGTCACATGTCTTGTATGATAGTAGCAACGCTCATAGTCTCGATTGGCTCTATGTTCAGGTTCAATACAAAATCAGTACACATCCTTTGTTTTTACCATAGTTTATCCCGACAGCTGGTGATGTGCCCTGTATGCATAACAAGGCGCTGGCGCTGCCCAATAGGGATAGTTTATGAGACTTTACAAAAAACCCATCGTTATTATCATTACTGTAGTACCGTACCGCTGCTGTACAGATATATTTAACAAACCAAATTTGCTAATCTTCTACTAAATGATAGACTGTCCGATCATCGATAACATGGACTTCGAAGACACCTATCCCGTGTGTCAGCTGGCTGACTGCTCGCCGATTTATTTGTTGGAGTCAAAGTGGGGTTGTGTCGTGGGAATCAGATCAATGCTCACTATATAAATTCGCTAGGAGCTCGGTAAAGACGCTCACGGAGCTCGGAAAACCCGCAGATTGGATCTGGGAATATCATATACTGCACCCCCAACTGCTCCAAGCGGTGCGTTCAAGTATAGGGTACCGGTATACGTGTGAAGGGAAATATCTATAAATCTAGAAAGTATTCCTCTTAGATTCCCTCCCCCCCCACTCGTCCGCCATCCCGGAATTGGAGCAAGCCGCATCAATATGACAAAATCAGAAAGATTGTTGCTGACGACCTTGGCTTCAGTGATTGCAGTTGTTTTGGCAGCGAGATACAAACTCCCAACATCGACCGTTTGGCTAGCAGGGGGTTACGATTCACGGGTTTTCACGTCGCCGGAGCATGTTCACCCACTCATTCTATGCTCATGACTGGCACCGACCATCATATCGCTGGGCTCGGTCAACTCTCTGAGTACACTAGGAATTCCCCAGCTCACCAGGGGAAGCCTGGCCACGAGGGGTATCTAAATGACAAAGTTGTCACCCTACCACAGATTCTGAAGGATGACGGGTATTTTACTGTCATGAGTGGGAAATGGCATTTGGGACTAAAGCCGGAATATTCGCCACATGCTAGAGGGTTTGAGAAGAGTTATGCCCTGTTACCCGGTTGTGCTAACCGTTATGGTAGGCCTATATGTTCGCTGAGTTTTGGATGGCGTCTACAAAGTCCTGCGCTAGTTTCTCTCTCTCTCTCTGCTACTCACCAAACGTATCATACCACATTCGTCAAGCACATACTGATGGTTTGCTACAGGGTTTGAGCCCCGATACAATGACCATCTACCAGGCTTCTTCGAGACCGCTGTGACGGCTCTGCATATGGAGAACTCGACCTACGTCCCTCAGAACCCTCCGGAACCCAATTTTTATTCTTCAGACTTTTACACATCCAAGCTCGTCAACTACCTAGAAACACGAACTCCCGATGAAAAATCCAGGCCATTCTTTGCATGCTTACCCTTCTCCGCCCCTCACTGGCCTTTGCAAGCTCCAGAAGCTTCAGTCAAGAAGTATGAGGGCTTCTACAAAGACGGTCCCGATGCCCTTCGCCGCCGTCGTTTAGAAAGTCTCAAGGCGTTAGGTCTTGTATCGCCCGGCGTCCACCCACACCCTGTTGTGGCGCCAGAATCAGCAGAATGGAACTCAATGACTCCAGATGCCCGTGCCAAATCTGCCCGTAGCATGGAGGTCTACGCCGGCATGGTAGATCGCATGGACGAAAACATTGGACGGGTCCTCTCATTCCTGGAAGCCTCGGGCGAAGCAGAAGACACCTATGTCCTCTTCATGTCTGATAACGGTGCCGAAGGTGCAAGCATCGAGGCGCATCCGATAATGGGGGACGAGGTCATATCCCATCTGGAGAAATACTACGATAACAGCTTCGATAATATTGGGCGGTATAACTCTTTCGTCTGGTACGGGACACGGTGGGCACAGGCTGCTACCACCCCATGCAGGCTTTATAAGATGTTTAGTGCAGAGGGGGGTGTTAGGGTTCCACTTGTTTTAAGGTCACCGGGGGCGGGTAAGGAAGAGGGGGAGATAAGTCACGAGTTTTGCACAGTGATGGATCTGGTGCCTACGATTCTCGACCTGGCCGGTGTCGGACATCCTGGAACATCCTACAAGGGCAAGCCAATCGCCCCGCTTCGAGGGAAAAGCATGATAGCGTATCTCTCCTCCCGCGAACAGACACACTCCCAGGACGAAGTATCCGGGTGGGAAATTGCCGGCAGCGGCGCGATCAGAAAGGGAAAGTACAAGATCACCTATGTGCCTGCACCCAAGGGACCCCAATGCTGGGAGTTGTTTGACCTACAGAGCGATCCCGGCGAGACGAGGGATCTGAGTCAAGGATTACCGGGGGTGATGGAGGAGATGTTGGGGTATTGGGAGAAGTACAAGAAGGAGGTTGGCGTTGTTGGGCTTGCCGGGGAGTTGGATGATATTCCACTTACGGTTGATGAGTTTGAGGACACGGGCAAGTGGACGAGGTTCTTGGCGAAGGGTGACCCCTTTGCTTCTTAAGCGTGTGTTGTGGATAGTCGCTTTTGTTTTTTTCTTTCTTTTTTCGTATTTAGTGCCTATCATAGGGATGAGAAAAGCATAGTCTGGGGAATCAATATGCATGCATTATCTATCATGCTCATTGGCAGCCCCGTTTAGCATGGCTAGAAGTGAACTATCATGTTACTCCGCAATGTGCTGCACTAGTCATTACATCTCACTCGCTTGGCTTTTTCCATTTGCCGATTTGCACGCACATGTGCACACCCGTAGAGCACAAGTACAAGAGTGTGCCCAGTGATTCAATCGCCTCTAAAGTAAAAACGAACTTATGAGACGAACGCAGAGTAAGCCCAGAATAATAATACCGGGGTGTTCCCATCCCAAGCTGCATAGCAACGAAAATCATATGACTATCATGACTGGAAATAATCCTTCCATAATAATATTATCATACAAGAAGTTTTTTTTTAGTTTTTTTTTTTTTTACAAGGCTCCCTTGATTCCTCTCCTCACTTACGATTCTCAAGTCCCCCCCCCCCCCAAAAAAAAAGAGACTCCTCCCTAATAAGCCACCCCATCACAATGACTTTTCGCAGAACTTCCTTCATAAACCATAGCGCCTCCCTGCCTACCTCGGGGAGCACCAAACATAAGTTACCAACATTCCTCTTATATCATACATACATACATACATGTTAACAGGCAGTAATGAGAGATAGTAGTCACTGAACGTCACTCGGTTCACGTGATGCTGAATACACAGTAATTAATTAATGGAGCTAAAAAAAAATATAAAAAAAAACCCCCCCCCGTATTTGGGAAAACTAACTTATGATACTAGCTTCCCTGCCCACCCCCACACCCAAATGCCGTGTTGACATTGTTTTTTTGTTTTTTTTTGCGGATATCACTACGTTTTACTTGCTGGGACTTTGGCCTCACTCACTACAGTAGTTCTTGTCAAGAAGTGATCGGGTTTGTTTGTACGTATGATAAGAGTGGTAAATTTTTCTGATGGTATGATATATGCCTGTCTCTTATACACATCTAGATGTGTATAAGAGACAGGTATCATATCGTAGGGGATTGTTTTCACATCCTAGGCGGGTTTTGTTTCATTATTCCCCCAGGCCTGCTACTGGCAGTTCTTTTTATATGATGCCTTCTTTCCTCCATCGTCTTTTTTATAACTTTTGCCTCTCGTTCTCACACATCCTCATGTAATCCTTGATAGAAATCAAATATATTCCCATTGAGTCATTCCACTGATAGGTTGAGAGCTGGTGAAAAGTGGGAAAGAAAAAAGAAAAAAAAGAAAGAAAGGTGGATATTGGTCTCTTGTCGACCTTCAATTTAATCGAGTACGGTGGGGTTTCTGAAGAGTCGGAACAAGAACTGACGAGGGCGAAAGTTTTCCGAGGTGGGTTTAACGTACTAGCGGTTGATTACGGGAGCCAATACAGGCAGTAGAATGAACTCGACACCCTTTATTCTGCGCACAGATTCAGATTTAATGAATTAAACACCGAACACCCCTCAAGAAAACTTATTCGCTTCATGCAAGTACAGAGTCTATAACAGTGCCTCCCTCCTCCACTATTCTCCACTTCACGTAAAATCCACGCACCCGTTCACCCAGCCAGCCTCATCACTGATAAACATTTTTTTTGTTTTTCGAAAATATGATCAAATAGCCCTTGGGCGGAAAAGGGAAAGGAAGAGAAAGGAAGAGAGAAATTGAGAGCGGGAGGAATGACAAATGAAAAAAAAAATGAAAAAAACAGCGCCGAAGCAAGTTCACCAAATACACACATGCATGCCTGAATTGAAACTTCCCAACCCCCCTATTCCACCGCCTTCCACTCCTGCTCCAGCATAAACAACTCCTGCCAAAGCGCCGGATCCCCAACTCCAGTGGAATTAGCCCTCTTCCGCATAGTCGCAGCCTCCACCTCCTGCGGGCTCTCAAACCCATACCCCACCACCGAATTCCCATAACTGTACCCGTTAAACCCAGCCGCAGCTGGGGCGGGCGGGTACATCCCCTTCATGTTGCGCTGCATCTGCAAGAGCGCGCGGACTTGGCTCATGGCGGGCTTGACGCGGAAGTATACCTCGGCCCTATGTTTGGCGGCGGCAGCAAAGTGACCGACGTCGTTCATCTGGCACGCTTCGGCCCAGATGCGCTTCATGCGCGGGGAGTAGATGTCGCAGCTAGCCGAGTCTTCAATGAGGTTGCCGTGGATGGTGAGGGTGCTAGCGAGGCTCGAGGGCTTGACCACGTCGACATAGCACTCCTCACACACGATGAAGGAGTCCGTGCCGTACCATTTCTGCCCCATAACGCCCGTGTCACCGGGGCATGGGGGGAAGAAGGACCGTGTGTATGCGAATTCCTTGAATTTGGAAAAGTCTTTGAGGTCCAATGACTCCGCCAGCTTCGCTAAAAGTCGTTTGTGTCTGGGTGAACCGGGTCCCATATCGCAGGAAGCGAGAACACCTGGGGGATACTGGTCAATGTAGAAATGGCGCCCAAAGTTTGCCGCGACAACTACAGTATAGAAGCATGTAGGGCAGACGGTAAAGTTGTCAATGCCTGAAATTTTACACCATTGAGCACCATCAAGAACTTCGCTTTCGCACGGAGGCAATTTGGTGGTGGCATCAGCGCAATGCCAGAAGTGATCAAAATTCTTCACACTGTCCGACAACGAAACGTCCCAGGCAAGCACAATCCCGGCCATGGTAAAATCGCAACTCCACTTCTCCGATCGTGGTTGTTTAGCTGGGGTTGGAATGAATCTTTCACGCCACGGAGAAAGCTCAATTTTGTCCAGATAACACGCTTCACAGATCACAAAATCTCGTATAGGATTCTTGGTCGTCCACCAATTCCTAGGCCCACCAACGTATGAGGTGCCAACGCACTTCGGGACCTCAGTGATCCGATAAGTGGCACTTCTGACAAAGTCCTTCCATGTGTTCCCGTGCGTTGGACATTCTGGGTCAATGAGTCGCAGAAACCTCTGTTTAAGACCCGGCACCGCTAGATCACACATAGTTTCGACATCCTCTGGGCGAGGATCAAGGGGAATGAACCGGCTTGCGAAAGGTGACGCCAAGACAATATCATTGTAGCAAGCTTCGCAAACAGCAAAATCGGGTATCTCAGATGGCACTCCCCACCAATTGTCACAAACACCCGCTTCATCCTCTTTGCAATTCGGTATCCGAATCCTCCTTTCCATATAGTTCGCAACCGGCTCAAAGCTTTGCGTCCGTATTGCTACAGCCCACAATTCCTGCATGCGTGGTGTATGAAAGTCGCAACTTTTCTCCACATTGTGCTCCTTCTCCGCTTGTGAAAAGTAGTGTCCAAACTGAGATTTGTGAATATGAGTATAGTAGCAATGAGCACAAATATCGAACCCCAAGACAAACGGTAGCTGAAACCACGTCCCCCATTGAGTGAAATTGTATTTAGGGCATGGGGGGAGGCGGGCGAGCTCCTGAGGGCTTAAATCTTGATTAGTGCTCGGAGGTGTTCCCGGTGGCACTGTGCTAGAGCGCCGGGTACCAGAGAGATGGGTTTTCTCGGAGGTCCTAGATCCCTGAGAAGAGTAGGGCCGAGGTTCGCGCGTAGGAATTGCCAATGGGGAACCCGAGCGATCCGAAGTGGATGGCTCTTCATCATCATACGCAGACCCCGGCCCTTGGGTGGAGTACGGCCGACGTCGACGAGATGGAACCTCGGGGGGGAGCGAATTATCAGTATCGGACCTTTCAATCGTGGAATACGGCCGAGGCTCGCGTCCAGGAAGCTCCGGGGGAAGTGATATATCTGTATCTCTTTTCTTTAGAGTAGCGTATGGCTGGGGCTCACGCCCAGGAAGCTCTGGGGGAAGTGAAATGTCTGTATCTGTCCGCTCAAGGCGAGGGGCATTTCCCGCCGCAGCGTTTTGTGGCTGTGACCCATAAGGGCGGGGTTGGCGGGAGGGGATTTCCGGTGGGAGGGAGGTACCCGTATCTGACCGCCCGAGAGGGTTGGGAACAAAATCCAATTCATTGTCTCGGTCAGTGGGCTGTGCCAAACTTTGTGACCCATACGGCCGGGGCTCACGGGCAGGGATTTCTGGTGGGAGCGAAATATCTGTATCTGTCCGTTCAAACTTGGGACGGAAGTTCGGGGGCAGCTCACCGGGGCCAAACTGTGACGCCAGCTGGGATCCATACGGCCGAGGCTCACGAGCAGGAATCTGGGGCGGAAGTGATACTTCTGTATCAGATCGTACGAGCGGAGGCGAAGCAGAAGATGTCCATTCGTTCGCAGCATTGGGACGTGGTCCTCCTTGAGATCCATATGGTCGTGGCTCACGAACGTGGATCTCTGGAGGCGGTGTTTCATTTTTCTCGTGAGTTTCAACACTAGCTCCATATTTTTCCCCAGCACCGACAGGTTTATCAGCACCAGGGGGTTTAGCAGAGGAAGATTGTCTCCTGGAAGGGGGAGGCTTCTCCTCTCCCAGAGGTCTTGGGGGCACCTGATGACTAGATGCCCGAGACTCAAGATCCGATTCTTCACTTTCAGCTGCGTCCTCTACGGTGGGCGGCGGAGGGTACGAGTTTTTCCGACAGGCAGGACGAGGTTTCCTCTCACTCGCCCTAGAAGTAGAATTCGCCCTTTTCGTCGAAGCGTCCCGCCAAAATTGATCAAGAGGATGCAGTGGGTTCGGTGCAGGAGCCATGTTCGTAGGCTGAGAGTTGGGCTGAGACACTGACTGAAAAGGTGGTGCGTGCTTGTGACCCTGGTAGGTGCCAGCACGCGGTCTGGGCACACGAAGGGGAATACCCTTTTCTACATTTGCTGGGCTGTGTGCGCCGTGGGAGGAACGCCGAGGGTACGCGTGAGAATTTGGCTGGTCGTGTGTTGATGCTGTATGACCGTCGAAGGGAGACCCGCGTGTAGACGTCTGCTCAGCCCCGGGCGCTTGGGTAAGAGGGGAAATTGGAGAATCAGGTTGCGAAGCACGCCCTCGTTGAAGTCTGTCGAAAACACTGGGCCCACGTCTGTGAGAGGGGGTAGTTGGAGATTGTTCAGACCCGGCGTTGCTGTAGCCGTTGAAACTCCTGTTACCCGGCAGAGGGTGATGATGCGGGGGGGCCGGGGGCGGTGGAGGAGGTGGGGGTTCATATCGATAAGAACCACCGGCGGAGCATTCCGAGTTTCCACTCGACATCGTAAGGATCCGCCGCAGGCCGTGTTGATAGTAAAGTGCGGGATATAGTCGTCAGTCTTGATTACGGTAGGTTAACGGGGACACGGAGGAGAGGTCAGGATGAACGACAGATAAAGAAGGCAGAGAAATATACCAGGTTCGGAAAAAATATACGCGCAGCAAATTTACTTCAGTGAATAACATGTTATGATGCGCATGCCATGCGCTGCACCTACAAATGGACACGGAAGACATGGTCAACCCCTGCGCTAATAGACCGTACCTGCCATACTGGTGTCTTTAAACTTAATCAGGCTTACCACGAGAACCCTACAACAATCTAAGTTATGTCATGATGGAGTGATTTTCGACATCCGACCCGTAAACATGTCTGATGCTACACGCCCCGCACCGCTTTCACCCCCGCCCCCCAGCCTTGGCCGTCGATGATAGTCACAACCACAGACCCAGACCCAGCTCACATCATGTTACTCTTACCACCCGGTTTCTATCAATTTTTGCATTAATAATTTACAACCCAACATCAAGTTGAAGGCTTCTCCCCCAATCCGTAGGTGACCGCATAGTAACATCAAAGGCCCCGCTGATAACATATCAATATTTCTCCGATCGGCTTCTAACGATTTCCAATTGCAATTCCAAGAGACACACACTCTCTCTCAATTTCCGTGGGAAAGAAGAACTGGAATCTGTCTCGTACAGCATATCATTGTCAAGTCCTAGCATCGAAACTACCGAAAATCGTCTTCCATTTTCGTATTGATGGGGAAGGAAGTCAATCGAAACTATCCACACAGGCAGCAAGACAGCCGAGGCAACCGACCCAGCAATCCGGCACTTTAAAATAAAGCCCAAAAACAAGCTCTTGAACGCCGTATCTCGCCTTAATCCCGACCGCCGGACATAACCACAAATACCCCTAAACCTGGCAAGACAGAGAGCTCGTTATTGTGAAAACCCTCCGACACACCCAAGCCTGCATCATCATCATGAGGGGACAGCAACTGCCCCCAGGCTCGTAGCCCGGATGTGAATTTCCTCGAATATGGAAGAAGAAGCAGGACATGGTGTGACGGTAAAGCACTCGGTATGCACAATTTGGGGCGTTGTAAGCAAAACGCCAAGTCGGTCATTGCCCGTGCTATACTGCTTAAGTCACCAAGCCACTTTATTGGGTGAAGCCCAATCAATTCACGAGTCCTCTCTCACAAAAGAGCGCATTAGGACTCGTAGATTCCAGTGAGAAGTAAAAGAAAAAAAATATGGAAAATATGCTCCCATGTCCCTTTGCACTCTGCTAAGGGCTCGGGAGACAAGGTGCTGATACGACAGTAGGGAGGAATTTCGAGAGTGATAGATATGCTAGACGCATCCCTACCCCGCCTATTTATTGTAAGGCGTTCGCGGAATCTCATATACATGCACGAGGCACTATAGCACCTGTGAAGGCCCCGGTGCCGACTGCGTACGATGAATTCTTTGATATGCATTCGGGCATGCCCCACCCGTTACCGTAGTACCCTGATATCACGTCGTGCATGACGGACAATCGGATTTATTCGCTGAACATTTCAATCGATATTCGTAGATCAGGGGCTACTGCCGGTGCTATATCGTCTTGCTATGACACCCAGCTTATCACTAATCTTCAGCAGAGGGATGCGTACAAATACCTCAGTAAATCCCCATGAATCACTACCATTTCATATCAACTGCAGCTCAAACATACCTGCAGTACTGTTATTATCAATATCAAGAAATCAAAATGACTGAACTTCACATCACAGAAGACGACATTCCCCGCATTGATAGCAAAGTTGCTATAGTAACTAGTAAAACCTCCTCGCTCCACCAGCTCCTCTCACATAGTAACCCCCCGGCTAACCACCAACCAACCAGGCGGCTGTGCCGGAATTGGCCTCGCAACAACCAAAATCCTCACCTCAAAGGGAGCAACGGTAACTATGGCGGATTTGGCCTCACCCGCAGAAACCGTAGAGAGCGCAACCTGGGTGAAGACCGACGTATCATCTTGGGACTCGCTCAAGGCCGCCTTCAAAGCCGCCGGCCGGGTCGACATAGTAGTAGCCAACGCCGGTATCCTCGGAGACCCAAACTGGCTCGACGACAAACTAGACGAGACGGGAGAGTTGGTGAAGCCGAGTACGTCGGTTATAGATGTCAACATCGTCGGAGTGGTCATGTGCGTCAAGCTGGCTGTCAGCTACATGCGTAAACAGGGCTCTGGGGGAAGTATCGTTCTTGTTGCTAGTGGGATCGTGTACGAGCCTGGAGCGAAGGTGGCTCTGTATGCTGCTTCGAAGTTTGCTGTGAGTGCTTGGAATATTCTTTCTTTTTCCCTTTCTCTAGCTCCTTGGCTGCAGGTGTATGCAGAGCTGATTGGATGGTACAGGTTACGGGAATGTTGAGGGGCCTAAGGCAATCCCTTATCAATGAAGATATTACCATCAACGCCGTTGCTCCAGGCGTTACGTCCACACAACTTGTCAGTTCTTTCAAGCCGGCGTTTGCAGCGAAGAACGAGCCCATGAGTACCCCCCACGAGGTCGGTCTCGCCATCGTGTACTCTGCTGTTGCCAGGGAGCAGTCACGTATCCCCATTCCCGGAACATCCCCCAAGGATGCGGTGAACAGGCAGAGCGGACGCTGGAACGGGAGGATGATTCATACCTTGAACGGGACGTTCACGGAGACGGAAGAGCCGTTTTTAGCGTTGAAGAATATGTGGGTTGGAGTGAAGGCATTTCGGGAGATGAGGGCTCAGGAACTAATCTTCCACGGGACGGCCATCCCCGCACAGCTTTGAAGGTGGCGGTGATTGGAGGATAGATAATGTGACATCTGTCTGGAGTGATGGGTGATTTTCGATGATAGGTATCATCCTATTAGTTAGTAAGGTAGCAAATGGAATCAACGACACTACTTCAAAACAACCTGATAGGTGGCTTCTTACCTTAAATCAATTTGCTCCCATCAACTCCGAAACCCTCCAGCTGTTGATGTTTCACCCAGAAGGATGATACGAGGCCAGAGCGATGGATGACCATTTCCCTCCCCCCACCCCTAGCATTCCTCAACAGCCACATTCCTCGAGTGACTATTTATGATTCGTCCCACTTGACTCCCTCGCAAAAGCACACTCAGGCCCCAGTGTATCAAGAAAGAATCCCCCCAAGCACCAGAAGCCATTTCATAAAGCAGCCAGTACCGTAATCGCCCCTCCTCCATCCATGCAAAAAAACTCAAACCCTCCCAATCCAATCCCACCACATTACAAAGGTCAACCACCCATTAGCTGGGACCTCGCCAGCCCCCCATCTAGTCAGATTCTTAAAACCGCTACGGCGCCAGCAGTTTACTCCAACCAATCCGTTGATCGATTCCTCAATCCTCCCCATCCCCTCGTCTCTTCACGCCCAGTTCGACCCCGTCAGGCCACTCATGAGGAAAAAACTGCCACCCACCCTCCTTCCTTGCTTCACCGGTAAGATAGTAAATCTCATAACCTACAACCATAAACTAACATATTTTTTTTTCAAACCCCCCCCCCCCCCAACACTCCCACTCTCTAAGAAATGTTACCCCTCTGTGGGATAACGCCCCAATCAAATCCCTCCACAGAGTGCAAACTTCTCATTGGAGAAGGCAATGTAATCCATGAAAGTAAGTAAAACCCCGGCACAGCACCACACTCACCATATACGATTCGCTCACTCCAGCTGATCCCGAAGCTAGCTAGTTATCGTAGTATGATACTTTTTTTTGCCCTTCTCGCGCCCTTGCCCACCAACAATAGGAGTTCCGCTCGTACTCACTCAGTCCTGGAACTCAGTGATGAGCTATGTACCCGCCGTAACTCGCCAGTCTCGGACAAACATCCCCAATAAGAAACAGCCAACCCTTCGATCATACCGTATCATCCCCATACTCAAGAGGTACCTGACCATCCGATATCAGCACAAACCCAGCCGAGGCATTCTCGAACCCACTCGCCGGTAAATAATCCCAATTCTCTCTGGGGTATTCGTGTCCTATCACACACTCGCTATACCTTCCCCCCTCCGAGAATTTTATCCAGCCGTTGAACAGGATGCCATGCTGTTTACCAATTTTAACCTCTCGGAGGGGGGAGGGGATTGGCAACTACCCAGCTTGCGGCCTTCCTGGTCTACCCCCCCTGCCGTGCTTTGTATGACGTACTTATAACCCAACAGTTATGGCCCTCCAGGGTAAGTTATGGCTTTAGCCTAGAAGGCAGGTAAGTTCGATGATCCAGCGGTTCCTTATCAACCCCATTATAATGCGGGGGGCAGGGGGAGGGGGAGGTGAGGAGACGCACTTTTTATCGTCCGGGGAAAGAAGGAAATGATACGATGGGCTTCACCATACAGTGCAATAGCACCGTGCAGTTTATTATATGTCTGGGGGGAGGTGGAGGGAGAGGGGGAGGATTTCAGGCTTAAGCGGAGGTTGTGGCCCCAGACTCGCTGGCTCTTGTGGTGTGCTTCTTTGGAGGCGGGTTCGCAAAAAGTGCCTGGATAGCATACCACTTTGCCTCCCGACTTGCTGGCAGCTCAGTAAGTGAGAGCACACCATGTACTCCCCGATCACAAAACGTCTCAAAGAACCCCCTAAAGTAGCGCAGTTGTAGTTCTACTGTATTCGTATACACCACCACAGCACAGAACATGCATACAGCCCGACACCCATTGTTACCAAACATTATGTACTGTACCTGTTCAAGCATAGCATCACACTCATTCATTTCCATCAAGTTCAACCATGCGCCGCGAGCGTCCCTGCAAGAAGCCAAAAAGAAATCCCCCCCCGTCCATCACCCCCTTCCTCGACGGTGCAGCACCGCACCTATCGATATCTGGATCTTCAAGAAGTTTCCCGTCCTTTGCCCATCAACCGCCAGATAATACCTAGCAGCAGCAGCAGCAGAAAAAAACCTGAAACCACCACCCCCACCCTCACCTACCTACCTAACCAGCGTAAACAAAATCCCACAAGAAAGCGGGAACAAAATAATCCTACAACCCCGCGCACGAGCCCACAAAGCATTCCAACTGCAATAGAGCAGGTAAGTAATTTTTTCGAGTGATGCAACATGACCAAACAAGTAGAACAATCCCACACTTCCAAACACGGAATCATATCTTAGTTGTATTGCCTCCTCCATTTCGCTTACAAGTTCAATGTTTATTGTACCGCTTCCCCGCCCCCTGTAAGTTCTCGCGGGGAAGGGGGAGGGGAAGGAAGGATATTTATATTGCATTGCATGTATTGCATATACGAGTAAATTATGTAGATATGATAAGTAAGCGAGATTTACTTACTTGGTCGCTTACAATTGTGTTGTTTACTGAGGGGGGGATTATTACGGGCTCGTGGTCTACTGTACTGTATGGAAACAGGATATCTATTTATAATACACCGGAAAGTCTAACAATACCAGTACAATACGCCAGAGCTACATTATTGTACTCGAGTAGTTTGTCTACTCGAGTAGTTTAAGGTGGATTGACTGTGGAATACACACACGCATTGTAGTATCACGTGAATGTCTGTCTATTGGTCAAATCCCTGCTTGCCATCTTCCTACTGTGGCACCCATCTCCACTCCGCATATCTTCTCGAAGGTGTCTAGCAAAACCAATCTTACTCTACTCTTCGCTGCAACCCCCAGCGCACAGGTCCTTCCTCTCTCTTTCCTTCCAAAGTTATCATGTTTCCCAAATTAATGCTCCGGTTAGGCACCTCTCACCTAATTACCTCCTAATCTTTCAAACGCTCTGGTTGGACGTTGGGGCTCAAATTTGATCACGTGATCATCGATTCAATTGGATATCGGGTCAAAGTTTCTTTTATTTAAATTTCCGCGCCGTTTTTGTTATTAAAAAAACAAAAAATAGCGTGTGTATGCGTATTTGGATGGGTGGATGGATGGATAGGATAGGTGGGAGACAAGAAGCGGTAGGTACAGGAAGAGGGAGATTATTTCCTCGTGCTACGGAGGAAACAGGGCTGAGTGGCATTGTTTGAAGGTTGGGTAGGTGTGTAAGAGAATGATTATAGGTTATGGGAGAGGGTGGGTATTTGTAGTGTGAATTGTATGTAAAAGGAAACGGAGAGACGAGAAATGCTCGAGTGGGGAGAGGGGAAGAGAGGATGGAGGAGTAACTAAAAACGTCGGGAGGACAAAAAAGGCGTAGACTAATACAATTGCTTGAGAAGGAGAAAGTGGAGAACAAAAAAAAAAAAGGACCTTGTACTGTATAGAAGAAAAAGGTCTGTTTCAGTGAAACAAACAAACAAATGCGTTTTTTTCCAAGGAAGAAATGATATCCCGTCCCGTCCCCGTTTCGTTCGTCTCGTGAATCGTATCTGGCCGTTCCGTCACGTGCACGTTCCTCTAACCTCAGGAAAAAGGGCTGGGAAGATAAAAAGGGGGGGGAGCAATAGAAAAGGGAAAGGATTGGTATGGAATGGAAGACGGAGGAAATGGATGTCATCATGAGAATCAAAAGTGGGAAGAAGGGAAGGGAGGGAAAAAAGAAAACAACCATAGCGACGTCAAAACTCCTCAACTTCCCTGTGGTAGTAGCAGTAAAGCAAGCAATGGTTCAAATAAATCACCCAGATTCCACTAAAAAGCCCTTTAAAAAAAAAAACAAATGAAATAATAGTTCCCGGAGTAAACCGTATGTAAAACTACCCATGCTGCAAAACCGATTGGAAAAAGCGAATGGCGAAAAAAAGTGGAGTGAAAAAACGCAATGGAAAAAAAAAAAAAAATGAGGGTGGTTAGAAGGTCAAAGAGAACTAGGGCACCTCATAATCCCGTTCGCCATCCGCATCTGCATCTCCTACATCGCCTTGCTCGTTGCTGCCCCCTGCTCCTTGGGGATCTTGTAGATGACCACGCTGGCTGGGCAGTTGATACATCTGCTGAGCCAATAAACAAACACAATTAGGTATCGGCTATCTAAATGGTCCCGTGCTCGACAGCTGCGAAACAAATGACAGAATGAGGAGGGGGAGGACATGGTCTTACCTGCTGGTGAGGAATACCGGAATAATACATCTGATCTACTGGTATTCCTTCCGGATACATCTGCTGTGGGTAACCTCCCTGAGGTGGCACTGCTCCAGCGTATAAGTTCTGCTGCTGATATCTTTCGGGGTCCTGATTCATCCCAGAATGTCCAGGATGCCCAAGATAGTCCTGTGGAGGCATCTGGGGAGGCTGCTGAGGGGGTTGTTGTTGCTGTTGAGGGGGCTGTTGGGGAGGCTGTGAAGGTTGTTGCTGGTGGCTTGGGCCGCCGCCTCCACCACCGCCAGACCGCTTAGTATGAGATGCTTCCTCCCGCGGAACTATATCGATGAGAAAGTCAAACATATCGCTCTTCGCAAGAGCAGAAGCAATATCGGATCGCTGCAGTGTCCGGCGTTTATTCTCCTCGGCGTGTATCCAAGCGCGCATTGTGAGCTCTGTAATGAAGATGTCGCAACCCTTTGCAAATAGTATTGGTGCCTCGGCCGAGATCATCTTTACCTCCGGATCCGCCTTCATAACTTTCTTTATCCTCGCCAATGGCAGCTGGTGCATTTTATAATCATGCTCCTCATTTTCGAGTTGATTTATAGTCTGCTGCCAATAGGTGGTGAGAATGTCGCGATAATGACCATGGAGTCCTTGGGAAACCTGATCAGGACGAAGAACTTCCATCAATACGTTTGTTTTAAAGCAGGGAATAGAGTGAAGAATAGAGTTTTCGTTTTTTCTGGGGAAGAAAATACATTTGAGAAGGGACCGCTGTATATATCGGGTGCTGGAACTGACGAGGACGCTACCAGCGCCGCGCTGGCTCCATACTGAATTCCATCGAACAGTTAGCATCTCTCCGCGCGCAACACATCACTGGGGACTGGGGCGGTGATGATTGAACACAATTCAAGAACAAAGGATATGAAAATAGTCAAAACAAATAATTGTTTCAAGAATGAAATAGGGTTAGACTGACATGGCCCATCACGGAGATGTCATATGGAGGAACACTGGGCTGCGGATGCTGTGACTGTGAAGGGTCGTGTCTAGAGCCCCCAGAGGGGAATTGTTGATCCATATTTTGCTTCGACAAAATGGTGACGCTCAAGGCTAGAATGAAATGGTGGTGAGTCTTTGGTGTTTGCAGACACAAGAATCGGATTTATGAGTGGAAGGTTGACGGGAGGAGGACGAATTGCGGTAGATATAATAGATGAAACTGGTGGGCGAAGTTATATGTAGCGCAGGATCTGCACGAGATTGGTGGTTGTCGAAAACACACCACAGAGGTCAAGTAAAACACTGACGAACGAGGGTCGGACCTTTTTTTTTTCCCCCTTCCTGTTGGTGTTCGTTGGTGGGGGGGGGGGTGAAGCTGTGAGGATTGGGAGCGCAGAGATGGTGATGGAAAATGTGTGGTTGAAGTACGGTAACCAGGTTGCGGCCAAGGGTTGGGGGGGACGTATGGATCACGGTAAGAGTGGGTTCACAAGAAGGCCGTAGGAGAGTAAGTATGCCAGTGGTATTGGGCAGGGAGTGTGTGGGTGATTGGAACTGAGGTGCAGGCCAGACGGAGACTCGTTACGAGCTAGAAACTTGGAAATGTATCCGATCTATAACTCTTGTCTTCTCCGTTTCCCCACACGTATTTTTTACAATACAATTCAGTAGTGGTACCCTTTAGTAAAGAAAATAAAAATGGGTATTGGGGTCGAAGGAGGCTGTTGGGTTGGTAGGGTAGTTTATGGTGATGGTGGTGTTTATGATGGCATTAAATTTTACACTATCCCCAACTACCCTCTCTACTTGTGTACTGGCATTGTAACCCCAACGCACACCTCGGTTCTTTCCCTTCCTTCCATCTACTTTCCCCCCCCCCAAACCCTTGCCACTCTGCCCAGTGTGATGCAGTATCATACTCGTATTGTACCGTACAGTACCATCCCAAGAGTTTATACCCTGCCTACCAGTATACGTACCATACTACCCTTCTGCTGCCCTCTGGTAACTTATTCCATTTCTCTGCCGAAACCTACAAATCGCGGGAGGATAACTAACCGGAGCGAGAAGGGAAAAGGGTAATCGTATCAAGAGTTACCACCGGTACTAGATCCCGTGCACAATTTCCAGGGAAGATTTTTTTATTGTTTATTTTATTTTATTTTTATAATAATTTTTACAGCAACTCTTGCAGGCTACGATTAAGTCAGTCAGTCAGTCAGGTCCAGTGCGTGATGTGTTCTTGCAGGCTACTTTGCAGAAGTGAAGTCTGCATGCGGCTAGGCTTGCGCAGCGTTTCCCCCCGTCTCAGCCTCATGGGTCCGCTTGCCCTACCCTTCCTGCTTTGCACAACCCCTAGCCACCATTTCCCACGCGGCTCTCAGCCTCTGACGATACTGTACCCTATCCTACCATATCATCATACATATCCATATCCTACCATATTTTTTTACCGACACCGAGAATTAAGAAGAAAAAACAATGAGAATAGAAGACAATGTCATGATGAAATAAGGTAGAAAGGGATGAAAGAGAAAGGGTACCCACCATGAATTTTACTCACATCCAGTGGATTTCTGGGAACGTCAAATCGGATTTCGGAATCGCTGGCTAACTCACCCTCTTTGGGTTTAGCGTTCTCACTTCCGTACTACTCTTCATCCAGTATTGGTTAGTGTGTGTGTGTAGGTTATGCGGCTTATGCCCTAGAAGCCACGCCCTCAGCTCTTCTTTTTTTTCTTTCCTTTCTTTTTCTGTTGTTCCGTTCCGTTTCTCGTTTTTTCCTTCCCCTCGTGTTTGTTGGTTGTCTACCGTTTCAACTATTTCACCCATTCCTCCCCCCAACTTTTCATCTCCCCCCCCTCCTTCCCACCCCCCCTTCCCCGCAATGCCAACAGAAGAAACCCCTGATCTCCATAAGGAATCAGCAGAAGCAGAAGCAGAGCAAGAAGGAAATAGAATTGACGTGGTCGAGGGCCCACCCGCTCGCTTGTTTTCCTCATCTCATGTCCGCGGTGACGGTTTTGGGGACGATGTCGCTGAGCTGTCGGATGAAACAGTCGGTCGCCTGCTCAGCAAGGCGGAGGAAAGAATGAAATCCTCATCTAAAACATTATCAACGTCCTCTAGCACTAATCGCAGCAAAATCTTGATGACAAAGTAAGTTTTTTCTCCGTCCATCCTATCCTTTGCATGCCTGCCCCGCCTCCCCCCTCCGTTTATTTTCCTCCCTTTTCGTTTATCGTGCTTCATGATATGTACCGTATTTTCATGTATGCCCTCTCTTAGTGGTGTGGGTGTGTGGATGGCTGTCTCGTTTTTTCCTCTATGGCCATATATATCTGCCTGCAATGGAACTGATACGTGTACAAAGGTTCCCAAAGCTCAATCCCGGCGCTTCTTTGCCAAAGGCACCCATCAAATCCCAGGGCGCAGTTTCTAGAATTTCAGATCCTTCTCTTCTCGTACCCTCATCTGATCGTAAACTTGCGAACACATCAGCAGCTGCAGGAGGAGTATCCTTTGTGGATCCAGCATTATCAAAGAAAAGGCTCAAAGAGGTTTTTATTCCCCCCCCCCCCCACTATATTACTGTTTTTTCGATCAAATATTTTTATCCCAATTCCTACAAACTTCATCCCACATTCTCGGCATCTGCCTATGATGAGAATTTATCCCATTAGAACCTGAGCGAGGACGGGCCCCGTCTTGGCGGCCCTACTTGCACTCCTGATTTTTTACTATTCATAGTTACTCTGAGGCTTCCAATTCTAAATGTATCCGCTTTTTTTAATCGCTGTCAATACCACATGTCATATTACAGTGCACTAACATAGTACCGCTCTGAATTCAGGACAAGGAGAAAACTGCTGGATTGAAGTGGTTTGATATGCCGCGTACCAACCTGACCCCGGAATTTAAGCGCGACCTGCAGCTGATCAAGATGCGTGGCGTCCTTGACCCCCACCGTCACTACAAGAAGGACAGCTCTGCTTTTCCAGAATATTCCCAGGTTGGGACCATTGTGGAAGGAAACGCCGACTATTTCTCCTCAAGGCTTAGCAATAAGGAGAGGAGGCGGACGATCGCGGAGGAGGTCATGGCTGACGACAGTAGCCGCAAACGATTTAAGAACAAATACGAGGAGATACAGCGCAAGAAGAGGAGTGGTAAGAAGGAGTTCTACAAGAAACTCAAACAGCAACGGACAAAGTCATCCGTCTAGTTTTGGATCAAATATCGCCCATGAAATTGGCCTGGCATGTTAGACTTTACTTTTTTCCTTCCCTTCTTTCAATTTCTCGGATGTATCAATGTCAGGGCCATGGGTGTTTCGGTTCGCGTTTATTTGTCTTTGGCGTCCCCCAAGTTCCTTGGCTACACAAGACCAACAGGTTCGGAGGAAATGACACGAGGGAATCGCCGTTCCTCGGTAGTTTGCGGTATTCCTTAATGTAC
The DNA here is from genome assembly GCA_014065205.1 of Tuber brumale. NCBI lineage: Eukaryota > Fungi > Ascomycota > Pezizomycetes > Pezizales > Tuberaceae > Tuber > Tuber brumale. The sequence goes on along the minus strand of JACCEG010000401.1, from coordinate 98,976 downwards.
TCGTGGTGCCGGTAGGCAAGAAGTATCTGAAAACAGGGGTCGTGGATTTGTATGGGCGCTCAGATACCGGTCCTCACGGATTTTTTGCCATATATTTTGCGAATCCCTGCTTTCGGGTATCTCTTGCCTGCTACGAGTACTAGTGCATTACATTCTCAAATTTCCCCATATCACATCCTTACCCTCCTCCTTCTCTCCTGGCCATGTGGTTGCTCTCACGTCGGCCAAGGATAGTGGAGTGAGTGAGCAGTTGAGGAGTGGAAAGGTTTAATGAAAAAGGCAAAACGAAAAATGAAATACAGTTGCACCTGGCTATAATGAACGCCAAGAACCAGCACTTTGGACTGCGTTCACTAATTTTTACTATGGGGGGTTCACTATAGCAAGTTATTTTCCGGTGTAAATTGACATTTGTGCTCGCAGGAACTGGTCTGAGACACTAATTCTTGGCGTTCATTATAGCCAGGTGCAACTGTACCACCAACATTTGCTGTTCACAAATAATCTTCTCAATGTACCACGATTCACAAACCTTCACGAGCATAACATACAGTGCCAGCCAAATTTTAATGATGTCTCGTGTCTCATGTCTCGTGTCTCGCGTCATGTTGCTGAGACAGTGCTGTGTTCCTTGCGGTGGAGGGCGAGAATGAATGAATCAAAGGGGAAGAAAATACGAAGCATCACATCATATCAATTTTCTTTTAGCGTTAGAAAAAAAAGAGAGGGAGAGAGAGAAAGTTTGTTTGCACCCAGAATGCCCTTAAAAGTTAAAACTGAATTGAGTTTACCATCGAGTGCCATACACCGGTATCATAAGAGCAAAAGTCAAGAAGGCATGGAGGAAAAAGATAAATGTATGATATATCAGGGGTAGGTTCACAAGATTAGAGTAATCCATGGGTGGAAGGACCAAGAACGAAGTCAGCGGAAAAGAAAACAAATATCACCTTTTTTGTTTTGTTTCGCATTAGGCTCAGAACCTATAAGTTTGAGAATCAAATCTCGGTTAGCCTCACCCCAGCCACAAGTAGATCAGACATCGGGTATCGGGGTGGTTTGTGAAAGAGACATAAATGAGGATGGCAAGCTAGGGTGCAGTGTCAAATACAAGTATCCGCCCGAACATGCCTTAGTACCCGAAGAGAACAAAGGTTTTTCTTTCGTTCAAAAAAAAAAAGTACCCGAACATTTGAGTCTGAGTCTGAATTTACCGGTAGTATGGGCGCTCAGATAACTCGCAATACAAATTTTGATCCCTGTGTTCGTGCGGGTGTGTGGGTGTAGTGCAATGTGTAGGAGGGATTGAGGAACCATTAAAGGAAGGAGACGAGGAGGGGAGAGGGGTGGCAAGTTACACACCTTATTTCGTAAGATCCAGCTCTCGTCATATATCTGACCCACTTGACACTGGAGTAATTACTCTTCTCGAACACCTTGAGGTAGCGCACTAGCAAGCCAGAGCTAGTGAACATCAGCAGACTGAAGGAGAGCGACAACGGCGGTCTCGACCAGGCCTTCTGGTTCGTCATTGATGTCAGTGTTGCATCTGCACTGAGCACGTATTCCGCCTGGCCCGTAAATCTAGGGATCCTATGTTTCTCCATGTTAGATATACTGCGGGGGTGGCGGACTCAAAAAGAAAGGACGCAGGGAGCTGAAGTGGACGGCAGCAATATGAGGAGGGGAAGATTACTTCCAGACAATATGATTCTCGGAGGGCTCATATTTGGCTTTCCCCTGTGATGTCCTGGTTTGTATGCCGGCGGTGTTCAATGGCGTAGGTACCCTCACGACCACATTCGTAGCGAACAACTTTGTCCCGTAATTGGCACGGATAGCAACTTGATACTCGACTTTGGTCTTGCCAATCTCATTTACGATCGCGTGAACTCTAAAGGGAAGATTGACATTCTCCGTAGCTCGGTACCTCATCAGCTCGAATTCGCCGTCCGGGGGAACAAACGAGATGATTCGGTCCGTGTCGAACTTGCCGAGCTTTACACATTGGTGAAATTGGCAATCCTCTAACGTCACAGATCCCGCCGCTGCTCGAGTGGCTTTTGTGCCAGACTTATTTCCTGATGGTCGTGTGAGCCCATCCCCGTCGAGGAGAAGACGATCGTTGAGACCGAATTTACATTCGGGAGTCCCGGACAGGTAAGCGCGCATGATGATTTGGCCGGAGACATCAGCTCGTAACACGGTTCCTGTGGAATTAGTGAGTCCAAGTACAGACTTCGGGAAAGTAGGCAACTCACCTCCCGCACTCATTAACAGGTTCACATCTTCTATTACGTCTACAAAAGCTTCATTCTTCCTATACTTCACATCCGCTCTCCTCCATGACAACGCACCGGTAGCTTGCATAGTAATTCTAGTGGAATCTTCCTACGGTCCGTCATTATTAGCACCAAATGGCAACTGCAAATCTAGAGATGCTTATGCATACGATTGCCCTCTCTGTCTTTACTCCCTCCGTTGTGATATACATCTTCAATGTGTCGGTCTCCGTATTCTGCGGGTAGCCAAAATCTAGGATCTCTGTTCCAACACCCAACTCTTAGCAATTCGTCCAAACACAGCCCCTTCCCCCGTGTCCGCTATCAAAGCTGCCCAAGCTCTTTCAAGGTCCAACATACCATCGAGAAGTTCATAAATGAGCACAAAGTTATTCTTCACAGCCTCCTCATCAAATTTGCCAAAGTAACTCTTTCCAAGCGCGATGAGCCGATACAGAAACTCGAAGACTAACGCTGCGTTGGCGTTGCTTTTTGTGACCGCAACCAGGTATATGTTCTCGTGTTTAACATGCGAGAATGTTGTTGACCCCAAGGTCAGTATTGGTGACCGCACCTGAGCATTAGAAATGACCTGAATCCGAAAGACATCCGATAGCCGCGGCCGACCTTATTTCACACACACCTCCCCATTAGCCTCCGCCATAATTAGAGGTAATAAGTTCGGATGAAAGAGCCACTCTACAGTCGTTCCGGAACTGACGAAAGATCAAGTTCTCTCCCTTTTGGTTGAATAGCAGGATCCCCGAAAGCATGACTTAAGACCCCTTCTCCTTTTCCTGGTGTCCTGGTCGTTCAAGGAATTGTTTGCTAATGCTGTTGCAAGATCGGTCAAGCTGTTGGTCGAGGGTTCTTGCAAGGTAGTACCCGTTATAGAGCCCTATACCCAAGTCGTAAGGGCGGTCGTAAATTGTTATCGGTTGAAGAGACGAAGGCAGGGAGTAGTGGAGGTTTGAACTTTGATCAGGTGGTTGAGGAGCCGAGACATTGTGGAAGGTTGAGCCGCGACCCAACTAGGCTCCGCAAGGAAAGTTTCTCAAAAGATCCCTTCCTATGTCGCAATCAACCATCTTCTCTCTCAAAATTTGGCTATATAACTGCAAATCCTAGGAACATATGATCTGCCTCAGTTTTTTTTTTTACAATAGCCTTCTCCAATAACCTATGAGTACGACATCCCCTGAACCAAGTCCTCCGTTATTGGGGGCAATATAACTACCGTACTACCTTATAGAGTTTGTGCTACGAAGTACCGTACGAGTACATGCTTAATGTTCTTTCAGATGGCTGCTCTAGCAGTTCTCTGGTTTACACCACTAGATATCCACTCTAATCACAATGCAAACAACCGACTTCATGCACCCTGGGGCGCCGGCACAGACGAGTCCGCCCCTACACACACTAGGAACTGGTTGGCTATCCTCAAACAATGGATCACATCGGCCATTGCGCACCATAATATATCGACATATGAGCATCTCAAGCACCTGCGGGGTCTACACCACCTACTCGAGTACACACATGAGCGGGGCTTCGGGGGAGACCGGTGGGGACACCTTGTAATGCTTAAGGCTGAGGACTTTTTTGCAACTACCAATCCTACATGCATCCGGTTGAAGGTTTGGAGAGGTTACCCTATGGGTGGAGTATTTGGAGGGGGGTTTCATTTGTTGTGATGCCTGGTATGATAGGATAGCTCTCAAAGCACCTACCATACATCGGCGCATGGATATTCCCTGCCTAATTCTGCATCGGCACTTAAACTGCGGTGTTCGGGCATCAGTGCCAGGACTTATTCCACTTTTTTGAAAAAATTTGGTGTGTGTGCCGCTCTACTCGAGTACTGGGCTACCAATGTGGGATGTGAAGGTTGAGGATTTCCAAACGCTGCATAACCTATAACAGAAGTATGCAACCCTATTGTTGATGCACATCCAATTGACGAAGAGCTCCCCAACCCATTCAATCTTATAATTATGTGAAATCACTCAGTGACTTAGTAATTTGAGCCTAGTTTCAACACGACCCTGAATGTTGATGATTTATCCAGCGGTGAGAGCAAGGAACCTTAGAATGGAAGTTACTGCGATAGGCCCTCCCACAACTAAAGTGATAACCGGCTTAACTACAATACTAAGCTCTATTTAGATACAGCGGTTCCGTTGCCCCATATAAAGTGACCGCTTCCATCCGTTTGCTGATCATTTTTACAGCAGAAAGGTCGCAAAATGGAACGGAACTGTTGGATCCAAACAGAGTCCAAGTGAGAAACATATGGATATTCATATGTGTGACCTCCACCGCAGGGGAGTGGCGCCTTGTTGCCAGGTTTCTCCATTCTCCCCACCGGGCCTGAGCTGCTCTTCTTAGCCCCAGAGCACGTATTGTTGTTTCTACTACTTCTAGTTGCACACGACAAGTATTCTCTCCCCAATTTCTTAGGAAGTTATTACATTAGTATAGGCGCTGTCGCAGCTTGTCGTGGAAAAGTTGTTCTTGGCAGTTCCACTTGTTTTCCTCCCTGATTTATTCGTGAAGCACGTAAGGGAGTTACTGAGGAACATATGAGCCTTAGGCTTGTTGCCTTCGTGGACAAGTTACTTCAAAAGTTCAAGAATATCATTACCCAAAACTTTGATTAAACCAATGCAAAGGACTTTTCCGACAATCACACAGCGCAATCAGCACCGAGACATGGAGGCCCGGACCCCCTGACATGGGAGCCCTCGAAGCTTCACGAGGAGTCAAAATGCTCTCAAGCTTGAACCAGAATATCCGAGTGATAGCCCATGATATTGAGCTCTTTTTGGGTAATGTGTATCGCCGAACTTCTAATATGTCCTTTGATTTGTCACCGCCAACCCCCAATTAATCAGGGGATCTCGAAAAAAAAAGGTGATATTCTCCTACTGCATGTCATACTTAAGCTACCCGCACAAGCTGGAACGGACTTCCCACCGGGGACTTGGGGCACAGGGACCGAACGTAGGTATCATCCAAAGACAGCGCTCATTGGAGACCCAGAAATCAGTGTGATAGAGCATCGGTAATAAACCAGTAGTAGCCTCACTTATGTAGCAACCTGGTAGAGGTTGCAGAGTAATGTTACCGCATATTACATAGACCCCCATCCCGGAACGCAGAGCTATTAGATCCGTGTCGAGTACTGGTGAATCCCAAGTCTTCACTTATGCAGGGTAGGTGCGTCTAGTAATGCAGTGTATATAATAATATAGGAAAAAATGCTCTAAGACTCCAAAACCTCTTATAAACAGGTCCAACCCAACAGTGCTTCCCAACAATAAGGCTCTAAAGTTAATATGCAGGCTCGCACAGGCACCGGAAAAAATGATCACCATTCACCCATGCTTACCCAGACCCTTTTCTCATTCTGAAGAGGGGTGCGAAAGGTGCAATACCGGTATTCGCCTCATACAGAAGGGCATGGGGCATGGCATGCCCAAAAATTCACCTGCAACACCTGAAATCCAATCTTCTGTTTGGTGGGCTTAGTGGTCTACCGGATATCGTAACCCGCTGGTGCATAATATTATGATAATAATATGACATTGTTTCCTAAATTCATTTGGCTATCGTTTTGGCAACTGTAGCCTCACTCTGATGACCGGGGTAAGGTCTTAGACAACCTATCTGAGAGCAAACAAACATAAGAAGCTAAAGCTGTGGAGAACACCGCACAGCTCATCACTTTATCCTGCTTCATCAATCGATTAGCTCTTAACGCGACGCGCCTGGTGGAAACTGTTGGGAGTTGTCCGCGTTCTGCGATCACGTGCTAGCTGACTAAAATTATATCCCACTCGGGCCGGGGTTTCAACCCTAGCAATACGATTGAAGCGCCCCTCCATTCTTCTCCTCTCCAATTTCTCTGTCCATCCACCTTTGGTTTTCTATCATCACCACCTCCTCCTCCTCCTCCTCAGCTTCGCCTTTTTCCTATTCCTTTCAGAGGGGTATTTATTATTTTTCTTTTTTGAACGACACAGCATTCCTTACCAGCCGATAATTGTTAGCCATGTCAGAGCCCATTAGAAATAAAAAACTTGACACCCTTGCGGGGGCACCGTGAGTTGACACACTCGTCATTATTTTTTCTGCTACTGACATTTAACTAACCGTTTCGAAACAAAGTACTCCCCAGAACACTCCTTCTACCAATGCCCCTATCTCTTCTCACGCCGCTGAACCCAAGGTTTCTACTATTGAAGAAGGTTTTTATACTCATTTTGCCGCTTGCCTGGGATTCCTTGCTAATGATTTTTGGCTGTAACAGAGAGATTTGACCGTGCTGCGGCCGCTTCGATCTTCGCTTCGAATCCTCAACTAGTCTCTATGATCCAGGGCAAACTTGGTTCTCTTGTCGGACGCTCATCTGGTTATATTGAATCCCTTCCTGCTCCAGTCCGCCGTCGTATTTCCGGCTTGAAGGGTGTTCAAAAGGAGCACGCTAAGTTGGAGGCTGAATTCCAGGAGGAGGTTTTGCAGCTGGAGAAGAAGTATTTTGCAAAATATACCCCTCTTTACCAAAAGCGTGCACAGATTGTCAATGGTGTTGCTGAGCCTACTGAGGAAGAGGTTGCTGCTGGCAAGGCGCAAGACGATGACGAGGAGGAAGAGTCGAAATTAGAGGTGAAGGCTGAAGACAAGGTTGAGGCTAAGGAGGATCTCAAGGGTGTTCCGGAGTTTTGGCTGTCGGCGATGAAGAACCATTACCCGCTTGCTGAGACTATCACCGATAGAGATGAGGCTGCGCTTAAATTCCTCACCGATATTCGCATGACCTATCTTGACCGTCCAGGTTTCAAACTTATCTTTGAGTTCGCTGAGAACGAGTTTTTCACCAATAAGGAAATCACCAAGACCTATTACTACCAAGAGGAGAGCGGTTATGGAGGCGATTTCATCTATGACCATGCTGAAGGTGACAAAATTAACTGGAAAGATGGCAAAGACCTTACTGTGAGAGTCGAATCCAAGAAACAGAGAAATAAGAGTATGGCTCCTTCTAATATGCCCTTCCCTGTTTCACTAATAACGACCTTCAGACACTAAGCAGACTCGCGTTGTTAAGCGCACTGTTCCTACCGAGAGTTTCTTCAATTTCTTTAACCCTCCTAAGCCTATTAGCGGTGACGACGATGAAGAGGACAACGATGAGGAGCTTGAAGAGAGACTCGAACTTGATTACCATCTCGGTGAAGATATCAAGGAAAAACTTATCCCCCGTGCTGTTGACTGGTACACTGGTGAGGCTCTTCAATTTGAAGAGTTGGAGGACGAAGTTGAGGGTGAAGACTTTGACGACGATGACGATGATGATTTGAGTGAGGACCGGGACGATGATGACGAGGATGAATCTGAAGACGAGGTAATTAAGCACTTTTACCATTTTTTATACCCGCAACCATGCTTACAAGAAAAAAGGACGATGGTACAAAGCCCAAACAGGAAGCGGCCGAGTGCAAACAGAGTTAGACGCACAGCTAATGTCTCTTTCTTCTCAAAACATGTCGGTCTCTTTCTTTCATGATCAATGCGTAAATGTGTAAGCAGTCTGGAATTTCCTTTTTCTAGTGTGCTCTACAATGAGGTTGGGGTAGACAAAAGGCGGGGAGAATGAGTTGTGGGTTAAGGTACAAAACATTGAGGTGGAAGGGCAATTAGCTAGTTCACTGAAATATCTTTTCTTCCTTCATAACTTCTTTTTATAAACTAGTACGGCTTCTTTAGTAGGTCTCTTATTTCTTCTTGATGTCTTCTCTATTGTGCCTGTCTCGGTTTATGCCGCTATCCTGCGTTTTTTTATCACCCCGCCCAGTTTTAGTATGCTGTGCTCACTCCTGTTCTCAGACCCTTCTTCCCTCCATCCATACTTATGTCTCCCACATCTGTGTTTGCATCAGTGTAACTTTTCTCTCGCTAGTTTCTTTTTCCTCGGAGACCGATCGACGGATACGAGAGATGACTACTCCATCTCGATGGAATTCCAACGGCAGAACTTTCCTCCTGCTCCCAGTAGTTGCTGTCGTGACATGATCCCACTGGTGGGCCGGAGCAGCAGCGATAGCATCAGCACTATCGGTATTTTCGGAGACCCAATACATATAAACCTCCCACGTCATACCATCCCCCGGAAAAATACCGGCACCTTTCAACCCGCACCCCATACGAGGATATAATAATGCCCATAACCGGGTATTCACCACTTTCCTGTTGACCGAAAACCTATCGCTATAACGGATTATAGCCTATATCCCCCGTTCTCCTCCAATCCTACCTATCATAGCAGCAGTAGAAAATACCCGTGAAGAGAAAATAAGAAAATAAGGAAGCAAAAAGAAGAAAAAAGGGTTCGATTTACCTTCCCGTTCCTGTTTGTTTTTTCGACAGTCTTTTCGGAAGAAAGGTGTTTTTTTCGGAACGAACATACTCTCTTCGGCTTGACCCGTTGCCCATGGGACATTGTTTCCGGTTGAGACATCCCGGGACGAAGCTGCTCGCCCCTTTTCCTCACATCAACTATCATACGCCACGGGTGGCCAACGCCACAGAGTGTTTATTTTTAGGGCAAGGTGTTAGGGGGAGTGAGTGATTGTGTTTGATAATACCTACTCGAGTAGCATGTTGATGGATTCGTCCGAAGAGACCGACGGCGGAACAATTAGCTTGGGAACATCATATGTCGCTTCTGCGGGATCGTGACTTGTTCTTGGAGTTTTTTTCCTGGCGGTTCAATTACCCAGCAGGTTCACAGAATCGGGACTATGGGATGAATAGGCGGGTATAGGAATAAGGATAGTGATAGTGGCAAGGATGAGAGCAAAGCCGTATGGATAGGAAGAATGGGGGGGTGTGAGTATCCAATCGGTATATATCATACATGATATGGAAGCTATCTTCCACTCTCTATACTGTGTTCACAACCAAGGAAATCACTACCCAAAAAAGAGAAGAGATACCTAAATTGCATGAACTGCGTTGGAACTTACCTTTTCTAACTCTACTCGAGTAACGGTATAATACTAACAATTACGGCGGGTCAAGCATACTCGAGGTGCAAGTAAGAATCATGGTGCAACCAAAACTCTCAGCCCAACACCAGCCTCATGTTTCTTCTTTAGAGGAATCAGGAAACTTTATGATAGTCCTCCACCCGGGATATTTTCAACGTCCGAGTGGAACCTGTTGAAAATGTTGATATGGAGGTAGCGATTGGAGGTGAGGGTTTCACGCAATGGAGTTGAATAGCTTCAACAGTGACACACAGTTTGTATTGAGAGGAGATAAAGACAGAGGTAATGAAAGGACTTGAGGAAGGTGTATTGCAGATGAACAGCATGAAGCGAGGAGAGAAGGAGAAGAGAAAAAAACAAGGAGGTGAAAACTCTTCAGAGCTTACGCGTCCTCCTACCAGTGCATATGCATACCACTACGGCCTCAGAGTGCGGCCATCAACGTGCTATTTCCAACAGAACGTGGAATGTTATGTTTCGAGTGATCGAGTGTGACTATAACCCTGGCAGTTTGCCCTGGGGAAGTTTTCGGAGAAGATGTTCTGGAAGGGGGGTATGTATCGATTAAAGTTTATGTTTGGATCTTGGTTGGTTACAGTAGTGGCGGGAATCGCTGAAGGTTTCCGGGTCCTGATCTGGGTGTTAGTGTCATAGTTGGCTGCTGGAGTGTGAGAGTGTCCGGTGTTTCAGGGCCGGGCTGGTGTGTGGTGGGTGGGTGAGTGGGTTCGGGAGTGTTTCGGAAGGACGTCGGGTTTTGGGTGGAATGTCTGGCTGGTAGGTTTGTGTAGGTGTGTTTGGTGTCAGATGTGTTGGGCGATGAGGCAAGAATGAGCTTTGGGGACACCGTAGGTTGGAGATTAGGACGTGCTGTAAACAGCGGATTATTACAGTACTTCTTGCCGGTAGGCCAATGCAGGCAACCACGGCGCTGCATATCCAGTGCGGTGTGATATCGCTGGTACAAAACTGGAGTAGAAAGCATGAGGATTTCCTGTTGCATGGTTCAAAGGGTTTTAAGCACAATATGATACATCAACAGGTTGTGGCACTCAAGTGTTGGAGCCCATGTGTTTTTCGGTAACTCTGCCTTTTTCCCTTCAAAGTTTCAGACTCCGCTCCTCGACCACCGGTATTGGGCATCATTAGAGTCCGTTATGGTTACGCAGTTGTTCTGTTGCTCTCAGCACATAGCAAGATCTTTTCGGTAATGTTATTTGTACCGCTCCGTATCGCCAAGTGTCTGATAATGTGCATTTCAATGCTTCTTTTCTATTGGATTCCCGTTGCCTTGAACTTTGTTATCTATCTCCACGTTTTGGGCGTGGGACCAGGGTGGTCGGGTGTTGTACCGAGGCGGGAAGCCGTGTTATATACTCTATTTCCCGGGTTGCGGCTATGAAACCGGTAAGGGGGCTCGAAAAGTGGTGATGGTCGACCAAGGAGGTTTGAGCTCGGATCAAAGCGCTCTGGCGAAACAAGAGGGCACTGACGCCACACTAGCCTTAGGAACTACTCGTACAGGTATGATAGGTTGCTCTAGTTACAGTAACATCAGGGGAGATTACTCGACAGCAACATCTGGAGGTCGGGCATGACCCGGCACTAGCCTTGATATTATTCAAGAACACCTGGGAGAAGAATCTTCATTGTAGGATTCAATCAAATTTATTATCCTGGCACCGCCGACCCGGCATACGACCAAAGTAGGATAGGTGATATTATGGAAGATGCTTAGGTTTACGTATCATTCAAGTAAGGTGAGCGGAATGGACTTGGAGAGGAGGGCGGAATTGTGGGGTAAGATGTCATTAAGATAATCAAGAGGAAACCGAGGATGATCCCTGGGGAAGCTTTGCATTATCAATAGCAGATGCTATTATATTACCGTAAAGAATATCAATGAGCGGAAGGGTATTTGAACATTTTCCCGTTTCATACAATTTGGAAGACTTCTTTTGACTTGGGCAAGGGAGAAAAAGGCTGCAGTGCCGGTAGTTGTACAAGTGGATATGCCCATACCGGTACACCGTACCTCATGTATGATCTACGGCTATGGAGTGCGGGCGGGGAGTTTTCTAGCTGAAACAGCGGATTTTGTATGTGGGTTGGAGGGCTGAACTCTCCTGGGCACCGAGCTTGTCGCGGGGCTGTTGTGGTGAGGAGCATCAGCAAGACCAGGTGAAGAAAACCTGAGAAACAGGAAGGGGGACTCATGCACTGTAGGAATAGAAGGGCATTTTTATAGAGGTAAGATAGTGAGATAGGATAGAAGGACACAAGAAGAGTAGAAAGTGCCCCAGGTTTAGCCGCCTCGCCTCGCCCCTTTTCGCCCGCTCCTTTGATTCGCCGTGCACTCCACCCACCACCACGGCTTCGCTGACAAGCCCAACTGAGGGACCCTGCCCAAATTATTTCTCAACCACTGAGAGTCTCCTAAACACCATCAACTCAACAAACACCTTCCCCTCTCCCCTCCACCTTCTGTCCTTCATTATTATTATTATCCTACTTCTCTATCTCCTAAACGTAACCCTCAACCTCTTTGTTTTTTTTTAGACCTCGTTTGTGTTGAAGGAAGCGAGATTCGTGCTGTGGTCTTCCCTGAACTGCTTGGGACAGCAACAGCTGCCGTCTTAGAGTTATGGCGCACACTTACAATCTCGACACCGGTGCCTGGATTCAGGACACCCATGAAGGATGGGTTTCTTCAAAGGTTGTTTCCAAGGATGTAGGGGGAGATAAAGCAACGCTAGTTTTTGAGATTACTTCAGGAGACCGAATCGGTGAGGTATGGTTATCTTTACCTGCTCTCTAGCTGGGGCACTTTTGATTCTGGTTTCCATTGTAACCTTTTTCGCAGAAAATCACCACTACCACAACACTTGCGGCTCTTGAAGGAAATGCTGAGGATAAACGCCTTCCGCCTTTAATGAATCCACCCGTTTTGGAGGCTTCCGATGATTTGACTTGTTTATCCCATTTGAATGAGCCAGCTGGTATGTGATAATCCATCAGACTTCCCATCTCGGCGAAGCGTTCTTTGTTGTTTCCTTGTCTAACATTCCCGTCCTGTATAGTTCTGCAAGCTATTAAACTCAGATATGCTAAGCGGGAGATTTACACATACTCCGGGATTGTTCTCATTGCGACAAATCCTTTTGATCGGATGGACTACCTCTATGACCCTGGACTTATTCAAGCCTATGCTGGTAAACGACGTGGGGATCAAGATCCGCATTTGTTTGCGATTGCTGATACTGCCTACCAGTAAAAACCCATAATATCTTTCTCTGACTGGGGTGTTTGGAATTGACGAATCCATTTATAGGGCAATGGTTCGAGATAAAAAGAATCAAACAATTGTTGTATCAGGAGAATCTGGTGCCGGAAAAACGGTCAGTGCTAAATATATTATGAGATATTTTGCAACGGTAGAGGATCCCAATAGACCCGGCAAACGGAAGAAGGGGGCTACGGGGGAGGTCATGAGCAAAACGGAGGAGCAAATATTGGCAACCAATCCTATCATGGAGGCGTTCGGCAATGCTAAGACGACTCGAAATGATAATTCTTCTCGTTTTGGAAAGTACATCGAGATCATGTTCAACAAAGAAATCGATATTGTGGGTGCGAAAATCAGAACATATTTGTTAGAGCGTTCAAGATTGGTTTATCAACCCGCTACCGAGCGAAATTACCATATTTTCTATCAGTTGATTGCTGGAGCATCTGATGAGGAGAAGAAGGAACTGGGATTGCTTCCGATGGAGTATTATGATTACTTGAATCAAGGAGGGGACCCTATTATCCCCCATGTCGACGATGCTGCCGAATTCAAATTAACTCGGGAGGCTCTTGGAACTATTGGCGTTTCGGAAGTAACTATGGCTAGAATTTGGAAGGTTTTGGCAGCTTTGCTTCATTTGGGTAACACTAAGATTGAAGCATCTCGGAACTCGTCTGTACTTCTGACAACAGATCCCGCTTTGGTTAAGGCTTGCGAGCTTCTAGGTGTTAATGCTGAGGAGTTTGCTAAGTGGACAACAAAGAAGCAATTGGTCATGCGAAATGAGAAGACAATTTCGCCCCTTAGTCAGAAGCAAGCTCTTGTTGTTCGTGACTCGATATCAAAATTTATCTATTCGAGTTTGTTCGATTGGCTTGTTGAGGTTATTAATAACGGCTTGGCAGCCGAAGGGGTTAGGGAGAAAGTGAAATCTTTTATCGGTGTTTTGGATATCTACGGTTTCGAGCATTTCAAGCGCAACTCTTTCGAGCAATTTTGCATCAATTACGCAAATGAAAAGCTACAGCAAGAGTTTAACCAGCATGTTTTCAAACTAGAGCAAGAGGAGTATGCGAGGGAACAAATTAATTGGGCGTACATTGAGTTCTCCGACAATAGACCTTGCATCGAGCTTATTGAAGCAAAGATGGGTATCCTGTCTCTTCTAGACGAGGAATCTCGTCTCCCCGCCGGGGCAGACGAAACCTTTGTTGAAAAACTTCACCAGAACTTCGCGGCTGGTAAACCAAAAGGCTTCCCTTATCAGAAACCGAGATTCGGGAAAACGTCTTTTACTGTTTGCCATTATGCTGTTGATGTCACATATGACTCCGAGGGATTTATTGAGAAGAATAGGGATACTGTGCCAGATGAGCACCTTGAGTTATTGAAGGCATCAACCAATCCGTTCCTTACTGAAGTTATACAGTCAGCTACATCACTTAGAGATAAGGTAAGTTACTGTTCTTTAATTTTAGAAACTGGGCTAATAGTGTAGGAGAATGCTCCTGCATCTAAAACGACTCCTGGCCCAGTCGCTAGAAGGGCGGGGGGTATGGCCAACCGTAAGCCAACATTGGGAGGCATCTTCAAGTCATCACTTATTGATCTTATGGGCACAATCGGATCGACAAACGTGCACTACATCCGTTGCATCAAACCGAATGAAGCAAAGGTAGCTTGGAAGTTTGAAGGTCCGATGGTCTTGAGTCAATTGCAGGCCTGCGGTGTTTTGGAGACCGTGAAGATTAGTTGTGCTGGGTATCCCACTAGATGGACTTATGAGGAGTTTGCCAGCCGTTACTATATGTTGGTTCATTCCAGCAATTGGAAGGTTGGAAGTATCAGGGACGTTGGGCTCTTGATTCTTAGGGCTACTATCCCAGAGGAGGGGCATCCCCGCGATGGACAAAAAGATGGGAAGGATAAATTCCAACTTGGAATGTCGAAGATTTTCTTCAGAGCTGGCATGGCATGTATTCCTACGGCTGTTCGCTGTTTTCTTTTTTTGTGTTCTAACAGATCCTTTAGTTGGCCTATCTTGAAAACCTACGGACAACTCGCTTGAACAAATGCGCGATATTGATCCAGAAGAATTTGAAAAAGAAATATTATCGACGCAAGTACCTTGAGGCCCGTGAATCAATACTCAAGCTCCAGGCATGGGCCAGAGGGTGCCTTGCTCGCAAAGAGGCCCAAGCCATGCGCGTAGTAAAGGCTGCTGTTACTATTCAGAGGGTTTGGCGTGGCTCTAAAGAGCGCAAGGCGTTTAATAGAATTCGTAACAGTGTTATTCTTGCCCAAGCAGGTAAATTGGCTAATTCTGGGTAACTATTGACATCTGCTGATATGGTTATAAAATAGCTGCTAAGGGTTATCTATGCCGAAAGTCTATCACTGATCGTATGCTCGGAAATGCCGCACGATATATCCAGAAGGCTTGGAGGTCAAGGTGAGAAAATTCCGTAGTTCCATCCTAAGAGGGGAGTTGAGGCTAATGGTGCGTGTGTAGGCGTTTCTTACAAGCTTGGAGGACATACCGCAAGAGGTGTGTTTATATACAGAGTGTTTGGCGTGGTAAGATAGCTCGAAGACAATACCGAAAAATGCGCGAGGAAGCCAGAGATCTCAAACAAATCTCTTATAAGCTTGAGAACAAGGTTGTTGAGCTTACCCAAACGGTAGGAAAGCTTAAGCAGGACAACAAGGCTCTCCTAGAAAAGGTGGAAAGCTTTGACAATCAAGTGAGGAACTGGAGAACTAAGCACGCTACTTTGGAAAACCGTAACAAGGAACTGCAAATCGAAGCCAACCAAGCCGGTATTGCGTCTGCCCGTCTCTCACAGATGGATGAGGAGATGAAGTCACTTCAGCGGCAATTTGAGGAGTCAACGGCAAACATGAAGCGGCTCCAAGAGGAAGGGAAGTCTCTACGCGCAGCTCTTTCTAGGAGAACTTCAGAGCTTGATATTCTCAAGTCGCGTGACCAAGTGCATGAGGATGAAAAGATGTCTTTGAGGCAACAGATCCAAGCTTTAGAAGATCAATTGCAAAACGCTGGGCCGCCCGTGGAAGAGAATGGACATGTGGAGAAAGTGCCGGCTGGTCTTGCCAATGGTATCATAAATTTCGTCTCTAACAAGAAACCTAAGAGGCGAAGCGCTGAAGTTAACCGATTCGAAAACGATGGGATGTACCGGTCTTCTTACCAAGCTCGCCCCGTCTCTATGATGCCTACAACGGCCCCTATTAGGAATAGGGATTTGGACGCGCTCACTTTCAGTCCTGTGGTAGACAATACTGAATACGAGCTTCAAAGGCTGCTTGAAGAAGACGAGGCATTGAGTGAGGAGGTGGCTATGGGTCTTATCCGGAATCTTAAGATTCCATCACCTAGTAGTCAGAATACGTTAGTTGAGAAGGAGGTTCTATTCCCAGCGTATCTCATCAACGTTGTTACTTCTGAAATGTGGAACAACGGATTTGTGAAGGAGTCCGAACGATTCTTAGCCAACGTCATGCAGTCTATTCAACATGAAGTTATGGTTAGTAACATAAGGCTACTCGTTGTTGAATCGGATAACAGTTAACTAATATCTACCAGGCACACAATGGCGATGATGCCGTTAATCAAGGTGCATTCTGGTTGTCCAATGTCCATGAGATGCTCTCTTTTGTCTTCCTC
The DNA here is from genome assembly GCA_014065205.1 of Tuber brumale. Lineage (NCBI taxonomy): Eukaryota > Fungi > Ascomycota > Pezizomycetes > Pezizales > Tuberaceae > Tuber > Tuber brumale. The sequence goes on along the minus strand of JACCEG010000401.1, from coordinate 82,671 downwards.
GCCGAGGACTGGTATGAGATACAAAAGAAGGACGACTACGAGTATGATCGCCTATTGGAAATTGTCAAGCATGATTTGGAGAGTCTCGAATTTAACATTTACCACACTTGGATGAAAGTCTTGAAGAGGAGGCTGCATAAAATGATTGTTCCAGCAATCATCGAATCGCAATCCCTTCCCGGTTTCATCACAAATGACGGTAATAGGTTCCTGAACAAGTTCCTTACGACCTCGAGTGCCCCCCAATATAGCATGGATGATCTCTTGACCCTGCTGAATAAGGTTTACAAGGCCCTGCGGGGATATTTCATTGAGGAGTCAATTATTACGCAAGCAGTCACTGAGCTGTTGAAACTTGTTGGCGTTACCGCGTTTAACGATCTTCTTCTGAGGAGAAACTTCTTGTCATGGAAGCGTGGGCTCCAGATCAATTACAACATCACTCGTATTGAAGAATGGTGTAAGAGTCATGACATGCCTGAGGGCACGCTTCAACTAGAACACTTGATGGTATGCAATATGTTTTCCTATCACGAATACCATTACTAATGTCTTTTAGCAAGCTACAAAGTTACTTCAACTCAAGAAAGCGACCCTCAATGATATTGAGATTATTCAAGATATCTGTTGGATGTAAGTCGGTTATCATCCCACAACAACCCAGGAGCACCTGCTGACAACTGCAGGCTTTCACCGAACCAAATACAGAAGTTATTGAACCAGTACCTGGTAGCTGATTACGAGCAGCCGATCAATGGAGAGATCATGAAAGCAGTTGCATCCAGGGTCACCGAGAAGAGTGACACACTCCTACTTCAGGCAGTGGATATGGACGACAGCGGGCCATATGAAATCGCTGAGCCACGAGCTATCACTGCACTGGAAACCTATATCCCTTCATGTGAGTCACATGAACTCAACTGAGCTTGAATTTTGGGGACTAATGTTTTCTATTAGACCTGCAAACTACTAGGCTAAGGCGGCTAGCAGAAATTGTTTCTGCCCAGGCCCAGGCACGTGTTGAAGCAGAGCGAGTGCGAGAGGGGGTAGACGATTCGGACGGGGATACTAAGACTCCAATTCCCACCGAACTTGAGCCAGTGCATGAATAATGACTTCAGGTAAGTCGGTCTGCGCTCTTCGTATCCTTGCTCGTCACTAACAGGATGTGGTGCAGACTGTTTCTTTTGTGATGAGTGATGTCCTTTATGAAAGAGTCGCTAGCGGGTCTAAGAAGACAGGAAAAAACATACTTTTTTACCCGAAAAAAACTCTTTAGTTCCAGCCGCGTGCTCTTTTTCATTCGTTTCTTCATATTTGGAAACAAGTTTGACACTTGAGAGGTATCTACTTTTAGTTCAGTGCGTCGGGCCAAGGATGGAAACAGGGAAGTTTACAAGAAAAAGGTTTGTTGCAATACTACTTGCAGTTTTGGAAAACGTTACAATTTTCGCCTTTTATTTTCCTACCATCATTTTCTTTTCTAGCTAGTGAAAGCTTTGTAGTGGCCCCTATGGTCACATTTTAGTTTATGCCCCCCCCCCCCCTTTTTTGACTTTCCTATCTTAAGTTACATCCTTTTGTTATCTCATTTCCCATATATCTCATTTGCGATAGAAAATCCGGCCAAGTGTTTGTAAATGTATGTGCATGTTTTCCTTCCATCTTTTTTTTTTTTTTTTTAGCCAGGCGGCATAATCGTCGGATTAGGGAGAATTTGATTGATACAAGATATTATATTATTATTACTACTTTGCAAGTAGTTGCTTCTGGCGCTTGCAGTACCACCATGAATAACAGTACAAAGGGGCCTCTTAATTGAAGACCTCATTTACCAGGTTAGATAGAGTACCGGCATGATGTCCAGAGCACCGATACATTGCACCTTCACTTCCACCTCACCTCCACCATCACATGTGACAGTGATAGCTCGACGACTCTTTCCCCAGCACACCAGCAAGGGGAAATAGGAGCCAGGCCTCTTTCGACCTTACCTATCCCACAATATCGGAGGAGGAAAAGGGATTCCTCTCAGACCGGCCCGCTTGCGCGGGCGGGTCAAACGTACTCGAGGTGCAAATAAGGATTTCGGTGTAACAAAAAATCCCGGCCCAAGGGTACAAAAGCCGAGTAACCTCATCTCACATTGCTTTGCTCCCCCTATAACGGGGGCTTCCTATCCCTTGGTGTGTCTGAAACAGTCAAATTTGTAACCAGGCGCACTATTTCCTAGTGGGCACTATCCGTTCCAAGAGAGAGTGTGCATCTGTGTGGTTACACAACAACCTCAACCATCATGACCGCCTCACTGAAGCTATTAGCCATAATGGATTCTCATAAGATTGAATTGGACTCTATTGTGGCAGCCGCTTGCTGTTTACTCTGTCAGTTTGTAAGCTGAGAAAATGAGAAACAAAAAAAAAAAAAAAAGCCAGAAAACTACCAAGTAGGTATCAATGTAACTAATAGACCACTTGATAGGGTGCCGAGAATGATAGGGTGCCGAGAACTAAGGTTTACCTTAGTAATAGCGTATGACTCCATGAAAACAACACTAAAAAAAACAAGTCCGAGGAACTTGGAGGTGACATAGATTTTGTCTCAAAGGTAAAATGCAACACAAGAGATCACAAACTTTTCTAACAATAAAGCTATTCACTCTCTGAAGTCCTATACCGATCTCTCAATGTCAGGGAATTCTCAACCAGAGCAACAGCTAAGCCGAGAGGAGCGAGAAGAGTGGGCCTTTGATATCTTATACAACCATGTCGTTCGTACACAGCAGGATGCAGCCATCTGGGTTGATATTCCTCTTTCAACACTAAACCATCGAATCAATGGCCGACCATCACAGAAAACCACCCAAATTAGTCAGCAAAAGTTAACTGAACGAGAGGAGGAATTAGTCGTTGAGAGGTGTTATTTGCGTTGTCTTTGAGGCTTTCCGCCAGCCATTTTTCAGGTTTACAAACTTGCAAAAGAAATCCTCCAACGGCACAATCAACAGGAATTTCTGGGAAAGCGGTGGATATCAAACTTTTATAAACACCATCCTGAAGTGAAGTCTAAATTCAGCAAGCAAATCGACTACATTCGTTCAGTTCGAGGAAATGACCCCAATATTATTGAGGATTTTTTTACCTCAGTAAGATAACTTGAATATGATAATTCTGCTTGAAGTAAATGTTTTTCTCTTCTTCTTGCTTTTAATTAAGCTAATAGTTAGATTTTCATAAAATAGTAAAAGAAATATTAACTTATGTTTCAAATAGTATTTGAAAACCATTCAAGATTTCGATATTACGATTGGAAATATTTACAATATCGATGAAGTTGGCTTTCTCATGGGTTCTTCTAGTTCAGAGAAAGTTTTGGAAGTTGTTTGAGCTCCAAGAAATAAAGGAAAACTGCATTTACCTCTATTCTGTTCACAAAGTATGTATATATTATCCAAATTGTTTATGATATTAAAAATAAAAATAAAAATAGAAAAGAATGTCACTAAAGAGTTGATAGATGGAAATCGTGAAATGGTTACAGTCTTGGAAGGAATTTGTAGTGATGGAAGTTGTCTTGATCTAATGATTATCTACAAAGCAGAGAAGCTAGTCTCAGAGTGGTTCACAGGAGTTGCGCGTGAGGGAGTTCCAGATGACATATTATTTAGTTGATCACCAAATGGGTGCACCGATGAGCGGTTTGCGATGGCATATTTACAGTGTCACTTTGGACCCGGTAGTAAAAGTGAAGAGAAATCAGCTGGGAAATGGAGGATGCTTATCTTTGATGGTCATACATCACATATTAACCCTCATTTCCTGGAGTACTGTATCGATCACCACATCATTCCTTTCTGTCTACCCCCACACTGTACCTATAGGCTACAGCCCTTGGATGTCTCTGTTTTCAGTTCATACAAACACTTTTACCGCCGTATTCTTCAATAGCGGACAGAAGAGAGAGACTTCGGTATTAGTAAGACCAACTTCTACTCAGTCTTACTAGAGGCCCGAAATCAAGCATTCACACGATCCAATATTCAGAGTGGCTTTTGGTGGACTGGCTTGATTCCAGATGATAAAGATATAGTGCTACGGCAGTTACCACGTGAATTAAGATCCCCCAGAGTGGTGGCAAACAGTGACGATAATAACAACCACCCACTTGAATTAGCAGAGGTTTCAGAATATTCGAGCAATCTACCATTTCAGGTTCCACTTGAGGACGTCTCTGCTACACAAGCAGATGAGCTTTCAACCCTGAAAACGCTTACCGAGCTTCACAATTTTGAGTCTACAATCCTAGATGCGATACCGAGTAATTCCCCACGTTCTTGGAAGCTTTGGAAGGCTATTACAAAGGTCACACATCTAGCTGAGGATGGCCTTCAGCAGAAGCACTATAATCAAGAACGTATCTGTCAACTTGAAAGAGAGCGGCGGGAACAGCACTGGAAAAAGTCTCGAAATAGATCATTTATCCCAACTGAGGGCCAGGCGTGGGTTGGAAAGGAGGAGATAAGGGAGCATTTTCAAAAGCAAGAGGAGCAGAGAGAGAAGCATATATGGAAGAAAAAAGAAACTGTGGAGAACTCAATTGCACGATTGAGTAAGTCCTTAGAAACATTATTGGCGAAGAAATGAAAAGTTGAAGCCTTAGAAAGCGCTGGCCGCCTTCCAAAAAGATGTAAAACATCACTCCAGCTTATTGCAGAAGAGGAGGTACTCTAGTTGCGTTTAGATAATGTGAAAGAGACTTTCGAAAGACTAATTATGAATGATAATGATGAGAATGAGGATGATGGTGGCGATAATAGGCCTGAGAATGATGGTGGTGATGATGATGGCGGGAGCAATGATGATACTACCCCTTGTCCTATTATTTATTAACACTCGCTATACATCAATGAACTCCACAAGGTGAGCTTTCCACATACCGAGAGTGTACCATTCATCCACTGATATTTTGTAAGTTTTATGAATTGGGGTTGTAGTGCGAGGCAGTTTGTAAGTTGTTGCTTGCTCTGCACGGTGTCTCCTATGTAGGAAATCATTGTATCTTTTTGTACTATTGACTACATGACACTCTGGGAGTGGTATGTTTACTTTTTTTACCAAGTCAATTTTTGGCTAGCGGTACTGATTTAGTGGTACTTCTCGCCACCCTATCATTCTCGGCACCCTATCAAGCGGTCTACTGGTTATTTGATTACTGGTATAAGGATTTTAAGGCATACAAATTGAAAAGGTTTTTGAGGCCAGGCTAGTTAGGCTGACAAGGTTTTTATGTTATGATTTATGTTTGATTTCAGACATCAAGTGATATCTAAGTTATTTGGTTTTTGTTTAGGCTACAGGATAGCTAGAAAAGATGTATTTAAGGACTGTCATCCTCCAGAACTTAGAGGAAGCAGACTTTGATAGTGTAACCGCCTCTCGGGAGATGCGGTAATCGTAGGGTTAACGGGCTTTGTTCTGTACCAAGGTGGTAACTAGCGAATCAAAGTCCGGAGGCTTTGGCCAAGGTTGTTGAATAGACTTCTTACTGTATCGCAACTACTGAAGTCTCCGAGATGTTTGGTAGGTCTCGAACTAAAGATTCTTGAAGCGAACTGAAGAGAGTAACTGTTCAACCAAGTATATTGAAAACTCTGTCTGCCGAAGTCTGCTCCTTCTAACGAGAAGAATAGCAGTTCTTAAATACACTTCCTAGGCTACCGAGAGCCTTGTTCTCATAACATAATAGACTCCAAAACGGTAGCCTTGAAACCAAACATAAAACATATAGAGTATCAAACCGATACTCGAAACCAAACATAAAACATATAGAGTATCAAACCCTATACTATCAGGCTAGAGGCACACCTCGTTTCCTGAAACATATTCAAAACTCAAACAGTATCAACTGGTACATGAGAATCCTAAACCAGTAACCAGTACCGGTTACAGATAGACACAGTTCTGAATATACACAGTTAAACAGTTCTTTTTAGTTTGCACCCTAAATAGCCATTAAGTCCAGGACTTGAAGAGCTAGCAATATAGTACTAGATAGCTGTTCAGCAACTATATAGAGATCTCTGTTAGCTATATCTATATTCCACCTGTTTTGGGGGTTTGAGTATAGCTACCTATTGGATAATCTTATTATAAGATACTTTCACCTAACACCTTCAACACTTCTAGGAGAATGTATTACATACAAGGTCAATAGATAAACCTGAAGGACTTACTCAATTTCAGGAAAATATAGTAGCAGTCTATCTTCCTAATACTCTCTTAGGTTCTTAAGTGGACTATAGAATAATTCAGAAGAATTTCTAGTTCAGATATGTGAACTTAAACTAGGACTTTTGAAATCATATGTAAATTATTGAAGAAGTGGTATCATACTATAGACAAATGGATAGGCAAGAGAAAAGAGAAAGCTAGTATGGAGAGAGTAAAGAAATGTGAATAGGAAGTAGTTGAGATTATTCCTAGTACTTTTAATTTATATAAGTACTAAAAGAGGAATGAAAAGTCAAAGTATTTGGTACAGAATTAGTAGAAATTGAATATTTTAACCAATTCATCTATAGTACTTTCTTGAAATAATATGCTACTCCTATATATCTGATTTCAAGTTGCAGTTGACTTAATCTCAGTTGTTTTATATCTTAGAGTTATTGAACAGTCTTATTTATAATTAGTACCAGAAATATTATTTACCTTCCTCAAATATAACCATGAATAAGATAATATTATGATTTAAAAAATATAGTTACCATATAGTATATACCAAGTGAACCTATTATAGAAGATATCATGATTCTAGACTAACTTAGCTAGAAAGAATAGGTTTTACACTATAATTCATGTAAGAGTTATAGGATTTTATATTATATTTTACTTTCATGTATATGATCCATTAAGAGATCATGGAGACTATGCATGAGTTGAAGAAAACTGTATACCATAGTTTTCTTTCATGCATGTGATCTATTAAGAGGTTATGGGAGCTATGCATGAGACCAAGGAGGCTGTATGTTATGTTTTACTTTCATGCATATGACTGATTTAGAAGTCATATGACTAAAGCATGTAATCATGGAAATATCATATAACTTTATGTCATGCAAGCATATGAGTTACAGTTTGTGACTTATAAGTTGTTTTAATTTATAAGCAGACTGTGGGAAAGACTATATAGGGAGGTAGGTAGAGCTGAGTAGTTAGTTTATCCTCTGTCTCCTCTATTTTCCTTGCTGTTAGGCGGACGCCAAACTCAAGTATATAACTGAGGGATGTAGGCCCGAAATCTTTGGTTGGAGAATCTGTCGAGGAAGGCTCGTCTCGATAAAGTAAGGTAAGGTAAAGATTTAAAGTGTGAAACAATATTATATTGATAAGATCTCTTCTCCGTTGCTTGATGATGTCTGTAAAGCTCGGGAGGCACTTCGATATTTATATCCCGCGTCTGAGTGTTCGCGGACTACTTCTACCTACTATGCTTCCGAAGTACCACTCTGGTTTTAATACGCAAACGTCCAGAATCTTATAAGTGCGAACACCGTTTGACCCTGAAACTTATCACACCCTTTCGCGGACTCGGAATAGTATTCCTCCGTTGAGATGACTGCGCTATTTGTTATGCCAAACAGCCGCCTCCAACTTAGATGTCCGCATAGACTTTTATATGACTTTAGTCTTGTTGACTATCGTCCAGTCGTCTCTTCGGTCATGAAGTGATCAGGTTCATGCCGGATCACCTAGTGCCAATCGCAAGTCCGAGCCCGACGTGTCAGCGTCTTAAGGGTCTCCGACTTATCTAGGTCTTCCTTTCTGAGCGTGCTTCCCCTTGGTCCGCCGGCCTCCGTAGAGGGGTCCTATTACTAGGACCAACCAACCTACAGCTGATCTCAGAAGGGTATGGGTGGATTCGGTATACCCCTAATAGCTTCCGCTACTGGGATAACCTCTTGGAGTATTTCGCCGAAAACGTCCCGTCACTTTCGGCCCATAGTTAGGAAGCCTAACCTCGAAGCCTACTATCTCAATGCGCCTCCGACGGATTTCCTCCGTTCCACTTCCCAGATGTCGCCAAAGGTCCCCTCTCATATATCCTGCGAACAGCATGCGGTCGGACGGACGGCGGCGACGTATATGGTGTTATGAAGTGGGCTTCATTGATGTGACATTTTAATTATGGGACGCAACTCCCGAAAACTCGCTAATGACGTGCGGGCCCCATAAGGGTACCAGAGGGGGGTGTTGGCGCTCTGGTAAATCGAGGGTCTGTGCGCAGTTACCCTACCGTGGGTCTGTGCACATGTCCCAGATTTCCATATGCCTAACATGAGCTCCCTCCTACTAGGCTTCACCTCGAATGCCTTTATATCTTTTTTTATAATTTTCGTCTAAGTACATTTTAAGACTAGGCGTGGTTCAGGGTGAAAAACCTCCCGTGTTTACTTGGCCACGGTAGGAAAACCTTTTCCTCACTATCTTACTTCTGCCCTTCCTGGCATGTCCGGATTTTCATTATGAAAATTCTCCATAACTTCCTCCACGTTTTCTATACCGGCAGCAGGCTCCCATGTGTTCTCATCTTCTGAACACCCTTGCCACTTAATGAAGTACCACAGTTCCCGCTTCTCCTGATAGCGGCCGCGCACTCGTCTCCTGTAAGAACCAATCTCGCTTCTTACTATTTTCTCAACCTCCCATTGCAGATCACAGTCAATGTCCTCCGGTTCTCTAGGGGGTTGCTGACGATTATCATCAACTGATTCACGATAGGGTTCTAATAGTGCGACATGGAATATGGGGTAAATGTTCCATCGATCGGATATGTTGAGCTTGAAGGCTCCTGATTCGCGTTTTTCCATGATTTGAAAAGGACCATATAGCTTGGGACTTAGCTTCTTTGATTTCGGTCAGGTTCGAATGTTTTTTGCATTCAACATTACTTTGTCCCCGATCTTGAAGTCCGGCTGTTGTCGAGCTTTCCGGTCATAATATTTTGACATTCCTTCCCTTGTCTTTTCTAGCGACCCTCTTGCTTGTTCATGTATCGTCTTAATCCAGTTTGCATAAAGCGTTGCTCCTGGATTTTGAGCTTCGCACTTCTTCATCCACTCTGTCTGTGGATGGAATCCATAGTTCGCATAGAATGGCGACATCCCGTGGGCGTTGGTTGCGGAGTTGTTATAGGCATGTTCAGCTAGCGGTAATAGCTGATACCAGTCATCCTGATTGTAGTTGACACAACTTCGAAGGTATCCTTCCAGCACTTGATTGGTACGTTCAGTTTGTCCATCAGTCTGAGGGTGATATGCCGTCGACATTCTTAGCTTAATTTCCAGCGCTTTGCAGAGGGATTCCCAAAATTCTCCAGCAAACTTTGAGTCCATGTCCAAGACAATTTCAGTTGGTAGGCTGTGCAGCCTCCAGACTTCTTTCAGGAATGCGCTTGCGATATCCTTGGCTGTAGCCAACATTTGTAGTCCGATGAAATGCGCCATCTTTGTGAACCGATCGACTACTACCATTATTTGATTGCATTGTTGCGACTCTGGTAGCTGTGTGATGAAGTCCACTGAGATGGACGCCCATGCTGCGTAGGGTATTTGCAGTGGCTGCAATAGTCTGTACATTGCATGTCTAGGCGATTTGTTATGTTGCCATTCATCGCAGGATCGTACGTAATCGTTGACCCATGCCACAAGTCCTTTCCAGTAAAAGTCCCTCATAATTATTTCCAAAGTCTTTTCTTGTCCGAAATGTCCTGCAACCTTTGCATCGTGACATCCTTCTGTAATCTTAGTATATAGCGCTTGACTATTTGGTACAAATAGTCTTTGCTTATAATATAGTAGATCGTCGGTTAGAGTCTAGTCTTTGGGAAAATTCTTTCTTTCGTCTCGTAACGTAATGAGTTTTTCCCTTCGTTGCCTCCATGCTGTATCTGTTCTGATAGCTGCCTGTATCTCGTCTAAGAATTCAGGGTTAAACTGCTTCATACCATTCTGCAGGATAATACCATTTGACATTAGAACTTTTTCGGGTACTTCTGAAATATCGTACCAATGTTCGTTGTCTTTAGCCGATGCCTGTAGGTAGCTGATGCTAGGTTCCTGTTCCTAGACGATCAAGGATCTTGTCGCTATATCGGTGCTTACGAATCCCGCGGTTCCTCGCTCCATTTTTTTCAAGTCGTCGACTTCCATCATGTCCGAGGTGTTGACCATTTCTACCACTAGTTGAGCTATGCGATCGCCCATTCTTATTTGGCAGTCCTCCTCCTTATGGTTGAAAAGTACGACTTTGAGTTCGCCGGTATAATCAGCATCAATTACTCCTGCGCTGATAGAGATACCGCTTCGGACCGCTAATCCGCTTCTTGGGGCAACTCTTCCATGAGTTCCTTCAGGTAGCCCTATGGCTATACCTGTCCTTATTAGTACTTGTCCATATTTCGGGACAATGTCATCCTCTATGGCATACAGGTCATGCCCTGCCACCATTCTTGTGCCTTTTGTTGGCAAATATGCCTTTTTGCTCAATCTCTTGACCCTAATCATGGTTCCTTTCCACCTCTTCGATGTTCCAGATCTAAATCCTTATCTCCATTCCAGTCCTCTCCTTTATCGCCTACCCTCGCTACTAGTGATACCAAGAAATTTTCTTCTTTCAAAATTTTCTGTTCGTGATATGTAGCTTCCTCCTCAGGACGGTACTCCGGCCGTCTGCTTAATGCATCAGGCTTTCCGCCCTTCGTGCCTGGTCGGCATACAATGCGGAGATTGTATTCTACCAACTTCTGAGCCCATTGAATTTGACAGCCACTCCAGACTTTTGATGTGAGGAAGAATTGTAGGTTTTGATGGTCGGTAAAGACTGTAATCGGTTTTTCCGTTCTGATTAAGTAGTGTCTCCATTCCTTAAACGCTTCGAGGATTGCGAGAAGTTCTTTATCATGAATCTCATAATTGCGCTCTGCGGAATTTAATTTTCTGGAATGGAAAGCCCCTGGGTGTAACCTTTTCTCAAAGTATGGAGACAGGACGCAGCCAAGTGCAAAATCACTAGTATCTGTTTCTACCACCGTTTCTCTTTCTGGGAAAAAGTGGTGGAGTATGGGGGCTGTGGTGAATCGGTGCTTCAGTTCTTCAAAAGCAGTGTTCTGTTCAATTCCCCATTTAAAATTCTTAGGATTTCTTTGTAATATCTCAGTTATTGGCTTGCAAATAGCCGAGAAATCTTTTATAAATCGTCGGTAGAAGTTAGCAAATCCCATAAAGACTTGTACTTCTCTAACCGACTTAGTTGCTTTCCAAACCATTATGGATTCCACTTTTCGGGTGCTCATAGACACGCCATCGACCGCCACCATATAGTCGCGGAATTCCACCTCTGTGGCATGGAAAGTCGCTTTCTTTAGCGATACCGCTAATTGAAAGTCCGATAGACTTTGTAAAACTCTCTTGACTGCCTCAATATGTTCCTTCTCATTTTTAGAATAGATGAGAATATCATCAAGGTAACATACGACTCCAACGTCAAGGTATTCCGGGAGAACTTGATTCATCATATCTTGGAAAGTTGCCGGAGCATTGACCAATCCAAAAGGTGTAACCTTATATTCGTAATGTCCGTATCTTGTACGGAATGCCGTTTTCCATTCGTCTCATTCCTTTATCCTAATTAGGTGGTAACTGTCTTTAAGGTCTAACTTGGTGAAGATCTTTGTGCCGGCTACTCTATCGCTGAGTTCGGACATTAGTGGAAGGCGATGTTTGTTGAGGATTGTAATCTTATTTAGATTTCGGTAATCCACAACTAGGCATTGTCTGCCATCAGGCTTAGGTATGAATAATATGGGTGCTCCTGCTGGCGATTGGCTCTGAGTGATTTTTCCTTGTTTGATCATCGTCTCCAAGTATTCTCCTAAAGCCTTAAGCTGCTTTTCGGATAGCGGGTATATGGGCCCCCAGAGGGGAGTTGATCCTGGAATCAACTTAATTTCGTGATTGAATGTCCGTCTTGGGGCTAATCTTTCTGCCATCTGGGCTTCAAACAAATGTTTATAATGCCAGTATTCTTTTGGTAAGGATTCGAGTTCCACCGTATTCTTGATGGTTCCGATTCTTCCGATTCAGCATGCGTTTGGGTCCCAAGTAATGGATTCATCGTATTCGAACATATCGGCTATTCCTTCATCTTCTTCCACAGAGTTTTCACAACATTTTGCGGAGAAGGTCCAATTTTCTGCATCTTCTATGTGAGACACTGGGTGTTCACGATGCCACCAACCAAAAGGAATTATCATTCCATAGTGACCTACTTTAGCCACTTCACATGATACTTCTGAAATGTGTCGATTTTTTCCTATTTCCAATTTTATTGGGAGAGTGTAACACTTCCCTCCTGAAGTGGCTGACGATCCGTCAAAGCCTAAGATCTCCACTGCATTGTCACGTTCTACAGAGGGAACGCGAAGGTCTTCAACTAGGTCCTTGTTGATAAGGAATACATTGGATCCCACATCCAACAAGACTATAACTTTGTATCGCTTATCGTGTATATGGAGGTAAGCGATCCCCTCCGGACAGTTGTATCGTTTTGGTTTTGGAGCCTCTAGTTCCACGCGCTTGGTGCGGATAAGACTTTCTTGGTTCTTTCGTTTAGGCATTGTTGGTGGGGGGTATAGGTAACAAGATGTTTGTTACTACGCCCGCGTAGTTTCGACCATTGACGTCTCCTCAGACAAACTAGTAACTCTTTAGCTCTAACAATCTGGGTCTACATACTAAGTGGCGTTTCACCGATACGCAATTGCGCACGACCAGTTTTCAGGCTGGATGCCTTCTCCCGATACACCAAACCTAGGCTCATAGCAGATTTTCAGGGGGTTATTAGCCATTTTACTCCCCTGGTGTGGGGTTCCCGCTTTCACTGGGTCCTTTCCCTTAGGACATCGGTTATCTATCCAGCTCCCTCAGAAGAGCCTTGCATACCAAAGCTGTACATCCCCATCCCACACTCTGGCCAGAAGGCAAGATATTACGTACATATAATACGACTCAGACTCGTGTGGTAGGTGGAACGGCCCGCGTCGGTTGTCCTCCTGTCGTGTATTGTTATCAGGTAGATCTTGCATTGCTATGTCCCAACTTCTTCGGTATAGTAACTTGCTTGCACATGGGTAGCAGGCAACCACCAGGTGACTCAAGGAACTTCGTACTGTTGGCTCCCGGGCCATGTCGGCATGTTAACTATCCTCTCTTTCGATCAAGACTCTCCATATATTGATTCTTGTGTTTGCGCTCGTAAGTCCCTCGTAGGGTTCCTTCACTTAGAGCCTACTTGCGTTGATCCTGAAACGAAAGACTTGCTTTGCGCCACTTTAATCATTTTGAGTTTCGACTCTTGCAGTTGCACACGGAATACCCGATCCCCGTCGTGGTCGGTACCTAATACACCCTAGCCAAAGGGGGTTCCCATTTCGATTCCATCTCCATCAGGACACCGAATACTCAAACGCCGTCGCCATTGGTGCCAATGAACAGACCTAGGTCAGTTCCTCGTCATCCGCTAGTTCCCAGATTTTATTGACTCGTGCTGGGTTCTGGATGGTTGCGATCTTCTGTGCTAATTTAGGCTTTACAATAGCTAATCTTGCTCGTCAAATCCCATTTTCATCGCTCTTGCGCTGACCGTTGTCGCCGATATATGGGCAATGCCCTATCACGTTTGATAGGTGTGGTTTTTCTTTCCACAATGTGTACAACCTCCATCTCGCCTCCGAGTGTCTATTACACTCTGCGGGATACCGGTATGGGCCTGGGCAAAGTTTGTGGGGGTGGTCTTTGTCGCACCTCCCAACTTTTTCCTGGGTTTCTCTGGTTCATCTTCCCTTTTCCGCTTTCGGGGTGGGGCTCCACCTCCCTTGACATACGGCTTAGTATCCTGTTGTCGCTTTGGTTTAGAGTCCCGTCGGTCTTCCCTTTTGACCTCTTGGACTATTTTAGGCTTGGACGCTTGGTCTCGCCCGAATTTCTTTCTGGCTAGCAGTCCTTCTTCTGACCGTCCCCATAGCCTTAGTGCCTCTTCCCATTCTTGATCCATTGTATATTGCAGGGCCGACAACCTGCGGACAATTTGTTTAGAAAGTTTATCTTCGACTTCCTGTCTCCAGGACTCCCCGGTCCTGCGTGCACGAATGTTATGGTTATGCATGACTGTCAGATAGCGTTCGATACTGCCGTCGTACGGAACTAGTTTCATTGCTTGCAGGGCTAGTCTTTTGGCTTCTACCGGGGCGAATTGCTTGATCATATCATGTTCGAAGTGGGTCCATGTCGCTAGCTCGGGCTCCTGGGTTTCCCCTTAAAGTCAGTCCATAGCCTCCCGGTACCATATGGTATAAGGAAGGACTATCTCTCTTCTTGTACGGCTGAGTGCATATATGACACGTTCTCGAGCGTCATCTAAGATTTGCGGGTTTCTCTCGAAATAGTTGATGCATTGCAAAGTCCACACATATATATCTTGTGCAGGTTTATCCTCAAAGAATGGGGGTGGTTCTGATGGTCGCTTAATATTCAGTGCCATTGCGTTGGCAAGTGTTTCTGCCATACCAGGCTGTTCTGGTATCTGTCCTTGCCTTCTTCAGCTAGGACTTCTTCTTCTTCTTCCCCTCTCATCATCATCGTCATCATCATCACTAGGATCTCCAGGGTTACCTTCCTGGGCACCTGAGAGAGATGCATCAGCGGCTTCCCGATCTTTTCCCTTGTCCCTGCGCATAGGTGGAGCATAGTACTCCTCGTCGTCAGTTTCTTTGACTGCAGCTAAGAGTGCGGGTCCTGCAGTTTCGGGACTTGGTGTGGCAGCCAACATTCTGTTTATTGACTGTGTCAATACCTTCAGGGTATTATTAGTCTCGTTATTTTGCTGCTGCTGCTGGTCCTGAGATCGGCGGATTTCCGCCTGGCGAGTAGTCTGATCTAGACGCATCTGTCCTAGGGTACGATGGACCTCCCTTTCTTGCGTGGTACATTGGTCGCGGAATTCTACGAATTTCGCCTGTAGACTGAGGACCATTTGTTCTAAAGTCTGATCTCGGGCTAATGCCGCTGGGCTTTCTTCCCCAAGGGTTCCGTGTAACCTCGTGGTTACCTCTTCATGTTCTTGTTGACGCTTATCTTGAGCGTCTATTTTCCTTGCCACTTCCTGTATCATTTCCTCTTAGATACCCTTAACTTCGCTCTCCACGCCTGCTAGCTGCATCAACAAGATTGCAATATCGTTATCATGGACATCTTGTCCTTCGGCTATTTGCTGTTGAACCTTAATTAGTTTTAAGGAATTGTCTTGGGTAGCCCACTTCAAATGTTTGAAGGTGATATTAGCTTGGTCGAGCAAGGTATCTATATCCTGCCTTATTCGACCCAAGGTTAATCCAAGACAGGCAGCTAACCTTGCTAGGTTTGCGGCATGGTCTCCTGCTAGTTTAGGTGTAGAGGCCCTTGATATCTGATGTGTACTTGCAACACTGGAGGATCGGTGAGAGGGTATATTTCCTCTCCGAAATGTGAGTTCATGAGGTGTTGACGGGGAGAGACTCCATATAGCTGAATCATCGGTCTTATCTGTTGTATCGGGCCGGGTGTCCGTAGGTTCTCCCGCTGTTATTCTCTTTCTCGGGTCTTTTGACGTATCTCAGCCATTGTGATGCTTTCCAGGTATGCTAATTGTTCTAATAGCCCTGGATGAGTGATTACTGGTACTTCGTACCAGAGTTCTTGATATCCTTTAAAAGGTTCAAGGAATCGCATGTAAGGTATCCAACGTTTGAGATACTCTAGAGGTGTAGGTATAAAGGGGTTCGGTTAGTCCGACTCTGGACTCAAAACCTGAATCTCCATTTTTCAAGGTTTAAGATGTACTTGTAGTACATATAAGGATGTGTTAGACCTAGGCCGAGGGGATGTCTGATCCTCGGATGACTGTGCCCATTTTTTCCTTTTTCTTCTCTTCCGTCTTTAAAGAGCACTGGGTGCTCCAGTTGACGAAATTTTCCGACATGGTCGAATTCCACTCAAAATCTGAACCGTGCCAGGTACGATATATGCTATTGAATTGATCCCTCATTGGGATCCCGAAGGATACTGTGAACTACGAGGGTTATTGCGTATATTCTTCTTCGATTTCGAACAACTCGGCCGCGAATATTTCTTCAAAAGAATGAATATAGATGGGGCAGTGAGGTACTTCGAAAATATAATCGAAGTCCGAGGTGAGGGTGGAGTTTGAGGTGAACTAGTAGTTCATATAGGGAGCCTTGGTAACAGGAGAACTATCAATATACTGTTAGGCAGATGCCAAACTCAAGTATATAACTGAGGAACATAGGCCCAAAATCTTTGGTTGGAGAATCTGTCGAGGAAGGAAGTCTCGTCTCGATAAACTGGTAAGATAAAGATTTAAAGTATGAAACAATATTATATTGATAAGATCTCTTCTCCGTTGCTTGATGATGTCTGTAAAGCTCGGGAGGCACTTCGATATTTATATCCCGCATCGGAGTGTTCGCGGACTACTTCTAACTACCATGCTTCCGAAGTACCACTCTGGCTTTAATACGCAAATGTCCAGAATCTTATAAGTGCGAACACCATTTGACCCTGAAACTTATCACACCCTTTCGCAGACTCGGAATAGTATTCCTTCGTTAAGATGACTGCGCTATTTGTAATACCAAACAGTGGCCTCTAACTTAGATGTCCGCATAGACTATTACATTACTTTAGTCTTGTTGACTATTGTTCCAGTAGTCTCTTCGGTCATGAAGTGATCAAGTTCATGCCGGTTCACCTTGTGCCAATCGCAAGTTCGAGCCCGACGTGTCAGCATCTTAAGGGTCTCTGACTTATCTAGGTCTTCCTTTCTGAGCGTACTTCCCCTTGGTCCGCCGGCCTCCGTAGAGGCGTCTTATCACTAGGACCAACCAACCTACAGCTGATCTCGGAAGGGTATGGGTGGATTCGGTATACCCTTAATAGCTTCCGCTACTAGGATATCCTCTTGGAGTATTTCATTGAAAACGTCCCGTCACCTTCGGCTCATAGTTAGGAAGCCTAACCTTGAAGCCTAATATCTCAATGCGCCTCCGACGGACTTCTTCTGTTCCACTTCCCAGACGTCGCCAAAGGTCCCCTCTCATATAACCTGTGAACAGCATGCGGTCGGACAGATGGCGGTGACGTATATGGTGTTGTGAAGTGGGCTTCATTGATATGACATTTTAGTTATGGGACGCAACTCTCAAAATCTTGCTAATGATGTGCGGGCCCCATAAGGGGGCCGGAGGGGGGTGTTGGCTCCGGTAAATTGAGGCTCTGTGCGCAGTTATCCTACCGTGGGTCTGTGCACATGTCTCGGATTTCCATTTGCCTAACATTTGCACTTGAAATCAACCCTCAACACGAAATTCTTACGAATACCTACTCCCCCTTTCCTCCCATTATAGCTTTGGCCTAGGAGTGATGGCCATTCTCATCCTCTCCTCATTGTCCTCTTTCACTTTCTTATACATCGGGGCTTTCCTCCCTCTAGGTTCTGGTACTGCTTTCTGCTACCTATTCTCCCTCTCCGCTTGCTTAGTAAGGCTTCCTCTACTATTGGTGACCAGTCACTTCCCGCGTAACAAACCACTGGAAATCCAGTTTGCCATATGCAAGAACTTCTTCAACAGGCCAACATTTAATCTCGCCTCTCTCTTCTTCTAGGGACTGCCTAGTCAGATATGAATATGATTACTAAGAGTTGACACAGTTATGTTTAGTTTCTATCCTGTTCCTTCAGTTGGATCGGCATGTACCCTACTGCTACAACCTCACATTGGCTGGCACCTTACTGCTGTACCCTCTTCTGCTATCTTCCCTAGTCTGCTCCTGTCTTAGTCTACGTCGCATTCCAAGAATACTTCAACATGTTCCCTCTTCTGGTACGTATATTCTGACTAGGTTGTTGTAGAATTTGGTGTGACTTTTACTTTATTTTTTCTGTATTGTTCCAGGTGGTTACCTTCCTAGGTTTTCCTGCTTTGTTCT
This sequence comes from Tuber brumale, assembly GCA_014065205.1. Lineage (NCBI taxonomy): Eukaryota > Fungi > Ascomycota > Pezizomycetes > Pezizales > Tuberaceae > Tuber > Tuber brumale. The sequence goes on along the minus strand of JACCEG010000401.1, from coordinate 64,571 downwards.
GAGGTATTTTCTTCTGTTTTCCAGATACGTTTGGGCTTTTGGAGTGGAGATGTGCAGTTAGACCCATACTGGAGGATCTTGAACATACCGTCAGGCCAGGTAGAAAAAGCAATGGGAATTGGTTATGCCATAGCTACTGCTGCATGCATATTCTTGTACTCTAAATAACAATGAATATAATTATAAAAATAAAAATAAAAAATAAAAATAAAAAAGCTGAGTAGTTAGTTCTTTATGCAACCATCTATTATTCTTTTCTACTTATATACAAATACAAGTTTATTCAAATTCCTCAACCTTTACAACTTTATAATATGATCCTATTACTAGTATTTTAAGTTGAATATAGACAATAGCCTAAGAATAGTAATAAGAATAATGATCACACATAATCAGAACAAATATAGAGCAGATTAGAAAGAGATGTATTCCTATTCTAAAGAAGATAACTAACTGTATCAGTACCTGTTACAAGGTACACAGAGAAATATGATATCTTAACAGAAGAATAGAAGAAATACTTACTTTATGATATTAATAATACCTATAATTAGATTTTTGTATCATGTTCAGAATCTTTTATAATATTGATTTTATATAATACTGCATTTTCTTGCCAAATTGACTATCTCTGTATAAGGATAATATCTCTGATAGCAGCCTTGACTAGCCTGTGTACAAGTGATAATCTGTATATAAGTGATAGTCAAAAGCTTATACAGGAAAAAGAAATTTTGATATAAAATTATATGTTTTACCTTAGGTCTTAAGGTGTTAGGTATATGGAAATTGAGAGAAGTGCACAGACCTCTTGGTAGAGTAACTGTGCACATACCCTTAGTTTTCTAGAGAACCAACACCTCTATCTAGCCTCCTTATAAAGCCTGTAAGTTATTAGCTAGATATCGACTGTTGCATCCTGTAACTAAAATATCACATCAACAAAGTGCACATCATAATACCAGATACATTACCACCATCCATCCAACCACATGCTGTTTGCAGGAGATATGAAAGATGACCTTTAGCGACATCTGAAAAGTATAATAGAAGGAATCAATTGCAGGTACATTGAGATAGTAGGCATCAAAGTTAGGATTCCTAATTATGGGCTGAAGGTGATAAGACATTTTCAGTGAAATATTATAAGAGGATATACCAAATCTACCCATACCCTTCTATGATCAGCTGTAGGTTCATTGGTCTTAGCAATAAGACTCTTCCATAGAGGCAGGTAGACCAAGGAGAAGTACACTCAGATAGGAAAACTTAGATAAGTTAAAAACCCATAAGATATTAGCACATTAGGCTTAAACTTATGATTGGCACTGGATAGCCTAGCATGAAGTTGATCACTTCATGACTAAAGTAACTACTGGAATAATAGTTATTAAGACTAAAGTAATATAATAGTCTACGCAGTCAACTAGGTTGACGATATCTGTTTGGTAAAACAAATAGCACAGTTATCTTAGCAGAGGAATACTATTTCAAGACTGCAAAAAGGGTGAGAAGTTTCAGGATCAAATAGTGCTCCCACTTATAAGATTCTAGGCATTTGCATATTAAAATTAAGAGGGTACTTTGGAGGCATAGTAGTTAGAAGTAATTCATGAATACAGAGATATAGGATATAAATATTAAAGTGCCTCTCGAGCTTTACAGATATCATCAAGCAATGGAGAAGAAATCTTATCAATATAATATTATTTTACACTTTAAATCTTTACCTTACCTATTTATCAAGATGAGTCTTCCTTGACAGATTCTCTGATCAAATGATATGGGCTAACATCTCTCAGTCATACTAGAGTTGGCATCTGCCTAACGTAAGAAACTGTATTGCGAATAGTACTGGTGAAGCTGCTACCTCCTCAAGATGAGAAGTAGAGTCAAACCTTACTGTCCTAGGTCACGGTTAGGTGGATGCCAAACTCTAGTATAACTGAGAGCCGTAGGCCATAATCTTTAATCGGAGAATCTGTCGAGGAAGGCATGTCTCAATAAATAGGGAAGGTAAAGATTTGAAGTGTGAATAATTTTATATTGATAAAATCTCTTCTCTGTTACTTGATGATGTCTGTAAAGCTTGGGAGGCACTTGGTATGATCTCTAGCTGGTGTCAGTGCTCAGCAACGAGTAGACAATATCTCTCTTCTCTTTCTCTGTAGATGACAGCTCTTAAACCTATGCCTATGATAAGGTAGGAGAGACTCTCGTATCTCTAGTCCTTATCGCCTGTCGTACTCTTTCTTCAACTCTACATATGTAGTAGAGTTCTCTTCTTGTAGATAGGTATTCATAAAGAGCGTAAAGGTTTTATATTCGTAAAAGCATAAAGTAATAAGTAAGAAAGTAACTTAGAACAATGTGTGAAGAGCTCCTCTCCTGGGTCTTTTTTTAATTTTTTTTAATTTTTTTTAATTTTTTATCATCATGTATTTGTTGTTATTTAGAGTATCAGAACTTGCATGCAGTGCCAGCTATGGCATAAACAATCCCCATTCCTCCCTCCACCTGGCCCAACCATATCTTCAAAATCCTCTGGTATGGGCCTAACTGCACATCTCGCCCAAAAGAAAAACTGGTCCCTATCTCCCAAGCAAACTCAGAGGATAGGAGAAGCCTAATTAAAAACAAGCAGGAAAATATATGAAGGTAACTGACCAGAGCATCTTGGAAACAAACAAAATAAAAACTTGCAAAGCAGATCTTACAACAACCTGAGCCAGATATACATACTGGCAGCAGCAAACCGTAGAAGTCATCTCGGAATGCCACACAACTGAGACAAGGGGGCCGTGTGTGGGCAATGGCAAAAGAGGATGGGGCAGTAGGGTACAAGCTGGGAGTGAGTATAGTAGTAGGATGCAAGCCGATCCAACCGCCGGGACAGGGCGGAAACCAAACATGACCATGTCAACTCTCGGTAATCATGTTCGTGTCTTTCCAAGTGGTCCTCAGTGGCAGAAGACAAGCAATTTTACCGCATCTCTCATGTAGTCCCTTGTTCTCCAAGAGATAGTGTCACTTAGTGGATGGAATACCACCACTTAAGCTGACTGTGGGGAGTGCCGAGATCAACCTGTGGGCATGTTGAAGAGTTCTTGCGTACCGCAAACTATGTTTCCAGCTGTCTGAAGCATGGGAAATGAGTGGTCACCGACTGTGAGGAGGGGCCTCGCGAAGCAAGGAGAAGGGCAAGAATGGATAGCACGAAAGGCATGCCAGAACCCAGAGGAAGGAAAGTCTCAATTCGTGAAAAGAGGAGAAGTGGACAGTGAGAGAAGGAGGTAGATGGCCATCACTCCTAGGCCGAAGCCATTGTGGGAGGAGAGGAGGGGTAGATGGTTCGTGAAGTCCAAGCGTTGAGGGTTGATTTCAAGAGTAAAGAAAATGGAGGAGATGAAAGAATGGCTCATCTCCTGGGTCTTTTTTTCTCTTTTTTTTTTTTTTATCATTAGTTTTATTCTGTGTTTAAGGTACACCATCTGCATGCAGCGCAAGCTATGGCAGATACATAAACCTCCACTCCTACTGCAGTCCGAAGCAGCCAGAAGTAAAAACAGTCAACCAAAACTCAAACAGGAATGCGCACTGGCAGACAGGACCGAAACCCCGGGAATATGACACCCCCCATCCAAACCCCGTGCAGTCGAAAAACTTTCCCACCCCACAACTTGTAGTATACACAAACAGTAAAGACTGTAAAAGAAAGCCACCCAAGCCCATCAAAATAAAAGAAACACCACTTCCCGATAGTGGCCGAACCACATGGCAAGAGCCACCCCAAACAATCTTAACCCAGACCAAATAGTGCCACCTATGACAATAAACATCTACAGCTGAGGGATAAATCCGGCAAAGGGGTAGGGGGACTGAAGAGAGAAGCCCAAGTTGAGCAAGACAGGACATGTGGTGAGGCACAGAGACCAGTGCTATCTGGACCGGGAAGCCCAGTGGAGACACCTGCAGGGTGTCAAGGTAAGGTGGTGTAGCAGTAGGGTGCAAGCTGAGTGAGGATGTAGAAGTAGGATGCAAGCCTATCCAACTGTCGGGACAGGGTGGAAACCGAATGCAACTGTGTCAACTCTCGGAAATTGTATTCATGTCTTTCTAGGTGGTCTTCAGAGGCAGAAGGCAAGCAATCTTACAGCCTCTCTCATGTAGTCCCTTGTTCTATGAGATATAGCGTTATTTAGTAGATAGGATACCACCACTTAAGACAACTGTGAGGAAGATAGAGACCAACCCGTGGGCCTGTTGAAAAGTTCCCGTGTACCGCAAACCGTATTCCCAGCCATCTGAAGCATGGGAAGCGAATGGTCGCTGACCGTGAGCAGGGGCCTCACTAAGTGAGGAAGGAGGTGAAAACGGGCAACGCGTGAGGCATACTGGCACCAAGAAGAAAGAAAGCCCAGTCGCTTAGAAAAGCAAAAGAGGGCAGTGAGGGGAGTATGGCCGTCACTTCTAGGCCTAAGCCATCAAAGGAGGAGAGGGGGGTGCGAATGGTTTGTGAGATTCCAAGCGTTGAGAGTTAATTTCAAGCGCGCGGAAAATAGATGAGACGGAGGATGGCTCATCTCCGGAGTCTCTTTTCTTTTTCTTTTTTTTCATTTTTTTTTCATCATTATGTATTCATTGTTTATGGTACAAGAACTTGCATGCAGCACTGGCTATGGCCTAAACAAAACCTCAATCTCAAACATGCAAACACAAAAGAAAAAATTCACACTACAATATAAAATCCTCCTAAAAGTTTCCAATAGCCAACACAAAATCCATAAGGAACTAAAGAAAGAAATACTAAAGTCATGACGTAAAGTAAACCGAGCCGGAGATCCAAGATGCAAGATAGGCCGGGTGAATCAAATCGTAAGGTGGATGTCGGGTCTCAGGGCCTGAAGCCATAAATCAGAAGCCCTGTGTCACGGGGAGCGGTCGCTGAGGGGGGGTCCCAGTCTGCAGGTGGCATGCCGGGGGGAAAGCTGGTGGTGGCCACATTGAGGTAACTCGCCAAGGAGCAGAGGGAGTCTATGTTGGTCCATAGTAGGCTGTCTCTGCCGACGTCCGTGAGCCCCCGGAGGTGGCGCTCACGAGGTTCCTTGCGAGACATGCAGTGTAGGATGGCATGAACCAAGTCCTCCTCATCCTCCTCGCAGTAAGGGCAGAGGGGGGAGGCGTCATCAGTGAACTAGGAGGAGTGGGTGGCGAGGTAACTCTTACCTGAGCGCATTTGGTGGATCCTGCCCGCAATAAACCTCCCCAAACTCATAAAAGGGTGGGGTTTGAGGGACATGGCGAAGGGGTAGTAGGGGGGGGGGGGAACTGGGTAGCCCAATCCCTGGCGAGAGCATTTCTTAGCCGCAACTTGATCGACTGGTAGGACGGGATCTCATCTCTTAGGGGAAGCTGTTCAGGAGAAAAAAGGCCCAGTGAGGCCACAGGGATGAAGCTCGAGGCATCGATAAACCGAAGGGTCCGGTGAGCAATAGCGTCGAGTGGGAGGTGCTTGTGTATGGGAGAGCAGGGGGGAGCCGATTTCCACAGAAGTGGGGCATAAACAGACGTTAGGCCTCTAGTGAAGTGGCGGTGGTCTTCTAGTACCCGAAAAGGGGAAGAGGTGGGAAAGGACGGGTGGAGTCTGGCAGTCGCCAGGTTGGCTTTGGGAGGGAGGCATGCCAGGCGGACAGCGGCCAGCCTTTGGCGGTGGAGAACTAAAAGCAGAAGGGGGAGGAGAGCCGATTAGCATGCCAGGATGCCTACCGGGGTTGATGAAAAGCAGTTTGTCACTCACCTCGGGACAGATCTCCAAAAGACGGATATCCTGTCCAGGCGGGTGAGACTCGGGGAGAAGAGGTCCGCTCTATAGAAGAGGATCAGGGAGATGAGAGAGGATGCCAGATGATGGCAGAGAAAAGGAGGGAGGCCTTTACCGAGCCTGGATGGTCTTTTAATCGTCGCAAAGGTCCCCTGGGCCAGGGCGAGTCCCTTGATGAAGTGTGATGTGGTGCCGTTGGTGCATGAAGTGGACGAGGGCTCAAACCAGTAACCAAGCCATCGTATCAGTTAGGAGGGATGAAAAAGGTGTCCGTCCAGCAGGACTGGAATTGAGGGGGGGGGACCTTGTGCGCGGGGGTCGTCCAATGCATGAGCTCTGTCTTCGGGATCGAGAAGGACACACCCAGCCTGGCAGCCTTTGCTTGGAGCACGTGGGTGATGCCTTGCAGCCGTTGGACATTGTGGCGGTATGAGCCAGAGGTGACCGTGACCGTGAAGTTGTCCACGTATGAGAGGATAAGGCCCTGAGGGACCGAGAAGTAAAGTGATGACACGTAAATGATGAATAGCAGAAGAGAGATCGGGGAGCCCTGGGGCGTACCGACCGCCATGCGGGAGAAGACCTAGGGGGCCCCCTGGAAGACCAGGCAGCAGGAGTGGCCATGGAGGAAGGACCTTATCCACGAGACCATGTAAGGGTTGACTGCCTTAGTGGTAAGCCTTTCGCATAGTAAGGGGGCGGAGATATTGTCGAAACCACCCTTGATGTCGAGGAAAAGCATAGAGACCTTTAGCCTAGGGTGCATAAAGAGCGGAACCTCGTAAGCGAGGGTCGCAGCCGTGTCAAAGGTACTCAGACCGAAGAGGGAGCCAGTTTGGTGGGGGGACAGGAGGCCCAGGAAGTGGGCGAGAGCAGAGAGGTAGGTCACCATGATCCTCTCGAAAATCTTGGAGACCGTCTCTAACAGGACGATGATGCGGAACGAGGCTGGCGTGTCGTAGGAGGGCTTTCCTGGCTTGTCGAGCACAATGCCGTTGGCCATCTTTAGGAAGAGAGGGTGGTGTCCATACTGGATGAGGGGGCCGAGGATGGATGTCAGGATACTGGGGTTTGAAGAGTGGACCTTCTTCCAGACAGAGTAGGGGATCTGGTTTGGGCCGAGTGCTGAGGATAAAGAGGAGTTCCTGAGGGCAGCCGTAACCTCCTCCGCCCAAAGCGGTGGGACATCCCTGAACTCTTGTAGGATGGCTGGTGGGTGTAAGGACTGTCTTTCTGGAAAGAAGTGTGAGAGAAGGGCTTTGTTAATGTCCATGGGGCTGTCAGCTCCAGGTATCTGTAGGAACCTGTCTGGGGGTCTGCCAAAGGCATAGCGCTTCGCAGTCCAGAGCGTCTGTGGGGTCGCTGTTTTGAGGAAATTATTCCAGTATTCGGTCTTGGCCTTCTTTATGGCCATAAAGTATAAAAGGTATGCCTCCATGTACGGTTGCTTGGACGAGGGGAGGGGGTCACGTTGCGACGACCGAACCGTTGAGTGGAAGGCAGCTCTCTGTGCTTCCTATCTAGTTGGCTTTTTTTTTTCTTTTTTTTTTTTTATCTTCATATATTCTTTGTTTACGGTACAAGAACTTGGATGCAGTGCTAGCTATGGCATAAAGAAAAACCTTAATCTCAAAAACCCGCAAACACAGAAGAAATAACCGTACCGAGCTATAAAATCCACCTAGTGGTGTCCGATAGCCAACACGAAATCCCAAGGAACTAAAGCAGCAAAATACAAAACTCATAATGAAAAATAAATCCAACTGGCCATCAAAAAGGAAAAACAAAAGCAACTGTTGGTCGGAGCGAAGCGGAGGGTGAGCGCCCATGTTCAGGGCGCGAAACTGTAAATTGCGAGACTCTCATCAACGGAAGCGGGTGTGAGTGCGGGGTCCCTGCATGCAGGCGGCACGCCAGAAGGGAAGCCAGTGGCGGTCACGTTCAGGTATCGCGCTAGGGAGTGGAGGGAGTCTTTGTTGGTCCATAGAGGGCTGTCTCTGCTGACCTCTATGAGCCCCTGGAGGTGGCGCTCACGAGGCTCCTTGCGAGACTCGCAGTATAGGATAGCATGAGCGAAATCCTCCTCTTTCTCCTTACAATAAGGACCGAGGGGGGAGGAGTTGTCAGTGAAACAAGAGGGGTGGGCAGCGAGGTAGCTCTTGCCTGAGCGCATCTGATGGATCCTACTCGCTATGAATCTCCCCAAGCCTATGAAAGGATGGGATCTAAGGCATGCGGCATAAGAGTAGTAGGGCAGGGGGGGAAACTGTGTGGACCAGTCCCGAAGGAGAGCATTTCACAGTCTCAGCTTGACTGATTGGTAAGAGGGGTCCCCGCCGCTAAAGGAAGCTGGTCGGGAGGAAGGAGGTCGGGGGAGGCCACCGGAACTGGGCCTGAGGGATTAAGGAATTGGATGGTCCAGTGGGCAATTGCGTCCAACGGAAGATGTTTCCGTATGGAGAGGCAGGGAGGAGTGGTTTTCCAGAGAAGCAGGGCATAGATGGACATCAGCCCCCTAGTGTATTGGCGGTGGCCCTCCAGGGCCCGAAAGGGGCAGGAGGTAGGAAAGGACGGGTGTAGCCTAGCAGATGCCGGGTTGCCTTCAGGGGGGAGGCAAACAAGCCTGATGGCCGCCAGCCTTTGTCGGTGGAGAACTAGAAGCGAGAGGGGGGGAAGGGCCGATTCACATGCCAGGATGCCAACTGGAGTAGACGAAAAGCAGTTCGTAACCCATTTCTGGACCGACCTCCAAAAGATGGACATCCTGTCCAGAAGGTTGAGGCTTGGTGAGAAAAGCTCCGCCCCGTAGAAGAGGATGGGGGAGATGAGGGATGACGCCAGACGGTGGCAGAGAGAGGGGGAGAGACCCTTGCCGGGCCTGGAAAGCCGTTTGATCATTGCGAAGGCTCCCTGGGCCAAGCCGAGCCTTCTTGTGAAGTAGGAGGTGGTGCCTTTGTTACAGGAGGTAGATGAGGGCTCGAACCAGTATCCAAGCCACTGTATCAACTTGGAGGGACGGAAGAGGTGCCTATTTATCAAGACAGTGATCGCGGAAGGATGGACCTTTTGCACTGGGGTTACCCAGTGCATGAACCTATCTAGTTGGCTTTTTTTTTTCTTTTTTTTTTTTTATCATCATGTAATCATTGTTTATGGTACAAGAACTTGCATGCAGCGCTAGCTATGGCATAAACAAAACCTCAATCTCAAACGCGCAATCACAAAAGAAAATAAAATCCGCACCAAAGTATAAAACTCCTCCTAAGGTGTCCGATAGCCAACACAAAATCCCAAGGAACTAAAACAAGCAAGTGCATAAATCATAACAAAAAATAAAACTAGCCAGCGACCAAAGCGGCGATAAACGCTGGGCGAGCCAAACAGTGGGGGGGGTGGCGTGGCTCAGGGCTTGAAGCCATGAATCGGAAGTCCTGTGTCATGAGGGGCGGTCTATGAGGGGCGGTCCCAGTCTGCTGGCAGCATACCAAGGGGAAATCCGGTGGCAGTCACATTAAGGTACCTTGCCAAGGAGCGGAGGGAGTCTGTATTAGACCAAAGTGGACTGTCTCTGCCAACGTCCGTGAGCCCCCGGAGGTGGTGCTCGTGGGGTCCTTTGCGAGACTGGCAGTAAAGGATGGCTTGTGCGAAGTCCTCCTCATCCACCTCGCAGTACGGGCAGAGGGGGGAGGGGTCGTCAGTGAACCAGGAGGGGTGGGCAGCGAGGTAGCTCTTGCCCGAGCGCATTTGGTGGATCCTTCCTGTGACAAACCTACCCAGTCCCATAAAAGGGTGGGACGTGAGAGACACAGTGAAGGGGTAGTAGGGTGGGGGGGGGAACAGGGCGGCCCAGTCCCCGACGAGGGCATTTCGTAGTTGCATTTTGATCAACTGGTAGGACGGGGTCCCCTCTCTCAAGGGGAGCTGTCCAAGTGGAAGAAGGTCGAGTGAGGCCACAGGGACAGGGCCCGAGGCGTTGATGAAACGGAGGGTGTGGTGAGCGATCGCATCTAGCCAGAGGTGTTTGCGAATAGGAGGGTGGGGGGTGGCTGTCTTCCAGAGGAGTGAGGCATAAACGGACGTCAAGCCTCTAGTGAAACTGCGATGGTCATCTGGTGCCCGAAAGAAGGAGGAGGTCTGGAAGGATGGGTGGAGCCTGGCTGTCGCCAGATTGGCTTCAGGGGGGAGGCACACTAGGCGGGCAGCGGCCAGCCTCTGACGGTGGAGGACCAATAGCGGGAGGGGGGGGAGAGCCGATTCACAGGCCATGATGCCCACTGGGGTAGACGAAAACCAGTTACTTACCCATCTTTGGACAGATCTCCAAAAGACAGACATCCTGTCCAGGAGGATAAGACTAGGGGAGAAGAGGTCTGCTCCATAGAGGAGAATTGGAGAGATGAGGGAGGATGCCAGGTGATGGCATAGGAAGGGGGGGAGGCCTTTACCGGGCCTGGAAAGTCTTTTAATCATCGCAAAGGCCCCTTGGACCAGGGCGAGTCTCCTGGTAAAGTGCGCGGTGGTGCCTTTGGTGCATGAGGTGGACGAGGGTTCGAAGCAGTACCCAAGCCACCATATCAGTTTGGAGGGGTAAAAGAGGTACCCGCCCACTAGGACCGGGATCGCGGGAGGGTTGACCTTTTGTGCAGGGGTTGCCCAGTGCATGAATTCAGTCTTTGGGATCGAGAAAGACACGCCGAGTCTGCCAGCTTTCGCTTAGAGAACAGAGGTAATCCCCTGCAGTCGCTGGACGTTGCGGCGGCATGAGCCGGAGGCGACTCTGACTGCGAAGTCGTTCACGTAGGAGAGGATGAGACCCAGAGGGATCGAGAGGTGAAGGGACGAGACGTTAATGACAAACTGGAGGGGAGAGATCGGGGAGCCCTGGGGCGTGCCGACGGAGACCGGGGAGAAGACCTGAGGGGCCCCCTGGAAGACCAGGTGGCAGGAGCGGCCGTGGAGGAAGGACCTAATCTAAGAGACTATGTACGGGTTGGCGGCTTTAGTGGCGAGCCTTTCACAAAGTAGGGGGTGGAGACGTTGTCGAAACCGCCTCTTATGTCGAGCAAGAATGTCGAGACCTTGAGTTTTAGACATATAAATATTTGAACCTCGTGAGCGAGAGTCGCTGCCGCGTCAAAGGTGCTTAGGCCGGGGAGGAAGCCAGTCTGGTGGGGGGACAGGAGGCCTAAAAAGCGGGCGAGGGCAGAGAGGCGGGTTGCCATGACCCTCTCAAGGATCTTGGAGACCGTCTCTAGTAGGACGATGATGCGGAATGAGGCCGGTGTGTTGTAGGAGGGCTTACCTGGCTTGTCCAGCACTATGCCATTGGCCATCTTCAGGGAGGGTGGGTGGTATCCATACCGGACGAGGGGGCCGAGGATGGAAGTCAAAATGTTGGGATTCAAGGAGTGGACCTTCTTGCAGACAGAGTAGGGGATCTGGTCTGGACTGGGTGCGGAGGATGAGGAGGAGTTCCTGAGGGCCATTGCAATCTCCTCCGGCGACAACGGTGGGACATCTTTGTACTCCCACAGGATGGCTGGAGGGCGTCAGGGCTGTTTTTCCGGGAAGAGGTGGGAGAGCAGGGCTTTGTTTATACTAATGGGGCTGTCAGCCCCAGGTATCTGTGGGAACCTGTCTGGGGGCCTCCCAAAGGCATAGCGCTTTGCGGTCCAAAGCGTCTGTGGAGTGGCTGATTTTAGGAAGTTGTTCCAGTATTCTGTTTTGGCCTTGATTATGGCCTTGAAGTAAAGTAGTCGTGCTTCCTTGCACTGCTGCTTGGATGAGGGGAGGGGGTCATGACGCGTGGACCTAACTGTTGAGTGGAAGGCAGCCCTCTGCATGGTGAGGTTGGGGACCACCAGGACTTGGACTTGTGGGAGGGCCGCTTGTCCGGGGTATGGAGCCTGAGGATGGTCCGCAGTCTGCCAATGGCCATGTCGAACCAGGCGGAGAAGGAGCAGGGTGTTGGGAGAGAGGGTGGGGGGTCGATCTGCATGGCCCTGACCTCCCCCTCATCGGAGGCCCAATCTGTTTTTGTCCACGCTGGAGCCGGAGGGGGGTGGGCGGGCCAAAGGTACAGCTAGGGTTATGAGGATTGGAACGTGGTCTGAGCCAGTCGGGGGCAGGGGTGTGTCCCATGATTGGAAACTGGGACATAGGGTAGTGTTGGCGAAAGATAGGTCTATTACTGAGGGGCGGAGTTCATGGTCGAAGTGGAAGTACATGAGGGTACCAGGGGTGTTCAAGAGGGAGAAGCCCTCCGCGGCAGCCCTTTCAAAGAAGGGCGTCGAGGCGCTGAGGTCTGAAATCGAAAAACGGCGGCGAGGGTCTGCTGAGGGGTAGTGAACATTAAAGTCCCCGACGACCAGGGTCAGTGTGGCGGCGTGGAGGAAGGCTACCTCAGGGGAGATGGTCCGGCGAAATGGGGAGCTGTCCTAAGTACTGTAGAGATTCATAACCCTGAACTTGGGAACAAAGGAATCAAAAAAACCAATGGATGAATGAAAGCCAACAGCCATCCAATCCCTCGCTTCCGAAAAGACCGGGAGGACCGAGAACTGCTGAGTAGAGGAGACGTGGAGGTAGCAGGGCACCTCCTGGAGGTTTTGTGGCAGGGACGGGGGGACGTGTTGGGGGGGCATCACCACGCCTAGGACAGGGTGTCTCAAGAGCGAAGGGGGGTCAGAGGGATCGTGAATCAGTTGAAGGACCCTCGCCGAAGTCGTTCATCGTGTCCATAGCTTTCTCGTTCTGCGGAACAGCGGACTCTCTATGGGCAGGAGAGAAGGAGGGTCTCGCTGGGCAATCTCTAGCGAAAGCCGGGTATGGTCCCTTACCGAGCGCACACATTGAGAGGGAGGTTGGGCAGCAGTCGACTACTGCCCTAAGGTTTCCGCCCTCAGGGCAGGTTGGGTTCTGGCACTAGTGTGCCTGCTTTCAGTGGGAGAGGGTGCAGATTGGGCAAACTAGGTGGTCAATCTTGCATCTAGCCGAATGGTGTCCGTATTCCCAGCGGTTACGGCATTGAGTGAGGCTGTTAGCCGAGTAGGCCCTCTTGATCTTGCATCGAGAGGAGAAAAGGTAAGTGTTGCCCAGCATTGTGGCCTCATTCTCAGGTGCAACCATCACAACAACAGAGGTCGCCTTCTTGAGGAATCTGGAGTCAGAGTCGGGATTTAAATAGGGAGCTGAGAGGATCTGGACATTCTTGATGTTCAGGATGGTGTTGCTGAGGGACTGTAGGAGGTCATCGTCGTCCTCCGGAAGGTATGCAATAGGGAGGGAGTGAATTGCCAGCTGAACTTGGTTGGGGGCCGGGTGGAAAGGGAGCCATGGAGCGTCCCCAGTCAGGAAGGACTGGTTTAGCTTGATCGTGAGGGCATCATAGTAGGGAGCATAAGCAGTAGAGGGGATGAATGGGGAGAGAGCAAGAAGCGTCACCGCTCCCCTATCGTGGACCCAGGCCGAGAAGGATAAGGGTAGGGTACAGCCCGCCTGACGAAGGATGGAGGCAGCAATGTCTGGGAAGGAGGCGGCTAGGCGGTCAGATTGGGAGTGTGGGAAAGGGGAAGACCTGGGGGTGAAGAAACGTCTCTCCGCAGCGGGGAGGATCCTCGGCCCTTTTGACGGAGCCGGAGGTGCCTATCCAGATGCAACCTGGGCAGCCGAGGGAACACCTTTTGCCTTGTTTGTCTTTGCTTTCTTTTTCTATCCAGCTGTAGCAGCTTGGGCATAAGAGGGGGTGGCGGACAGAGCCATCATACGTGGGACAGGATGGAACTCCGAGAGGGGGGGTACTTCCCTTCCCTGTATGTCTGGGCCTCCCAGGAGCGCGGGAATTTCGCCGCATATACGGCCAGGTCGCCATACCATTTCTGGTCTTTCATGCTGTAGCAAGGAATATCTGTGTCCCCTCGACCCTCATAGGGGGGGTTCAGCACATCCGCGATGGTAGCGGTCAGAGGAGATGCTGCCATTTCCTTACCCTTTCGGGAGTATGCTGCCCGACCCGTGTGGGTGGCAGGGACTGCAGGTGTGCTGCATTGGAGTGGGGGCTGTTGGTGGCTTGCTAGTTGCGGAAGGGGGGTGGTCAACCGAGACGCCAGGTCTTTAACTGACAGCTGGAGGATGGAGAGCGACGCCGCTGTTGCGTCGGTCTGGTTGGGGGGGGCAGGTGGGCGCTGGGATTTCTCCTTACAGGAGTGGAGTTCGTCGACTTTTCCCGAAAGGCGTGCGACCTCGAGCGCCAGTTCATCGATTTGTGTAGAGATGGATCTTGATGCTAAGAGTGAGGTGCAGAGGAGGGGGAGAATGACGGGCTCTTCAGGGGAGAGGTCGTCAAGCTCCGCGGAACTGATGGGGGGGAACAGTTGGTTGGAGATTCCTGCATCCATCAAGGATCTTTCGAGAAGCTCGCGGAGGAGAGGAAAGTGAGGGCGTACTCCCGATATGGTGGAGTGTTCAGAGGGGGGGAGTGGAATTGTAGCCATTCCGGTCGTGACAGGGAGGCTTCGGCCTGGTTGTACTTAGGATAGCTCGAACGTATGGGCACACTGGATATTGATGGTGTTGAAGATGAGGTAGAAATATAGGGTGGGGAAAATAGCGGAAGAGGAGCGTGTCCAATCTAGTTGGCTTTTCTTTTTTTCTTTCTTTTTTTATCTTCATATATTCTTTGTTTACGGTACAAGAACTTGCATGCAGCACTAGCTATGGCATAAAGAAAAACCTTAATCTCAAGAACCTGCAGACGCAAAAGAAACAATCGCACCAAACTATAAAATCCTCCTAAGCGTGTCTGATAGCCGACACAAAATCTCCAGGAACTAAAACAAACAAATTCAAAAATCATAACGAAAAATAAAATAAAACCACCCGGGTACGAAAGTACGTGTATGGCGGAAACAAACGCAGGGCTAAGGCCCATGCTCAGGGTGCAAAACCGTAAATCGGGAGAGCCATGTCAGCGGAAACGGGAGTGAGCGGGGGGTCCCAGCACGCAGGCGGCATGCCGGGAGGAAAGCCTGTGGCGGTCACATTCAGGTATCTCACTAGGGAGTGGAGGGAGTCCTTGTTGGTCCATAGGTGGCTGTCTTTGCCGAGGTCCGTGAGCCCCCGGAGGTGGCGCTCACGAGGCTCCTTGCGAGACTCGTAGTATAGGATGGCATGTGCGAAGTCCTCCTCGTCCTCCTCACAGTAAGGGCAGAGGGGGGAGGGGTTGTCAGTAAACCAGGAGGGGTGGGCAGCGAGCTAGCTCTTGCCCGAGCGCATCTGATGGATCCTGCCCGCTATGAATCTCCCCAGGCCCATGAAAGGATGGGGTTTGAGGGACGTGGCATAGGCGTAGTAGGGCGGGGAGGGAAGCTAAGTAGACCAGTCTCGAAGGAGAGCGTTTCGCAGCCGTAGCTTGACCCACTGGTAAGATGGGGTGCCCGCCATCACAGGGAGCTGGTCGGGAGGAAGGAGGCTAGGAGAGGCCACTGGAACTGGGCCTGAGGGGTTGATGAATTAGATGGTCCTGTGGGCAATGGCATCCAACGGAAGGGGTTTCCGTATGGGGGGACAGGGAGGAGAGGTTTTCCAGAGGAGCAGGGCGTAAACGGATGTCAAACCCCTAGTGTATCGGCGGTGGTCCTCTGAAGCCTGGGCATCGCCGGGTTGGTCTCAGAGGGGAGGCAGACAAGCCGAACAGCCGCCAGCCTTTGTCGGTGGAGAACCAGAAGCGGGAGGGGGGGTAGGGCCAACTCACATGCTAGGATGCCAACCGGGGTGGACGAGAAGCAGTTCGTCACCCATCTCTGGATGGCCCTCCAAAAAACCGACATTCTGTCCAGGAGGGTGAAGCTTGGTGAGAAAAGGTCGGCTCTGCAGAGGAGGATGGGGGAGATAAGAGAGGACGCCAGACGGTGGCAGAGAGAGGGGGAGAGACCTTTGCCGGGTCAGGATAGCCGTTTGATCATCACGAAGGCTCCTTGGGCCAAGCCGAGCCTCCTCGTGAAGTGGGAGGTAGCGCCTTTGTTGCAGGAAGTGGATGAGGGCTCGCACCAATATCCAAGACAGCGAATCAGTTTGGAGGGGCGGAAGAGGAGCCCGTCTATCAAGGCAGGGATCGTGGGAGGATGGACCTTTTGCGCTAGGGTCACCCAGTGCATGAGCTCTTTCTTCGGGATTGAGAAGGCTACACCCAGCCTTCCAGCTGTCGCCTAGAGAGCCCTAGTAATGATCTGCAGCCTCTGGATGTTCCTGCGGTAAGAACTAGAGGCAACCATGACAGCGAAGCCGTCCATGTAGGAACGGATTAGGCCACGAGGGACTGAGAAATGCAGTGAGGATACGTAAATCACAAACAGGAGGGGGAGATCGGAGACCCCTGCTGGGTGCCGACTGAGACTGGCGAAAAAACCTGGGGGGCCCCCTGGAAGACCAGGCGGCAGGAGCGGCCATGGAGGAAGGACCCAATCCACGAGACCATGTACGGGTTGACCGCCTTCGTGGCCAGCCTGTCGCAGAGAATGGGGGCTGTGACATTGTCGAATCCGCCTTTAATGTCGAGGAAG
The DNA here is from genome assembly GCA_014065205.1 of Tuber brumale. NCBI lineage: Eukaryota > Fungi > Ascomycota > Pezizomycetes > Pezizales > Tuberaceae > Tuber > Tuber brumale. The sequence goes on along the minus strand of JACCEG010000401.1, from coordinate 48,191 downwards.
AGTGTCGAGACCTTGAGCTTAGGGCGCATGAAAAGTTGAACTTCAAGGGAGAGGGTTGCCGCAGCATCAAAGGTACTCAGACCTGGAAGGGAACCGGTCTGGTGGGAGGATAGGAGGCCTAGAAAACCTGCTAGGGCAGAGAGGTGGGAGGCCATGACCCTTTCTAGGATCATAGAAATGGTCTCAAGGAGGACGATGATACGGAATGACACCGGCGTGTTGTAGGAAGGTTTCCCTGGCTTGTCGAGGACTATCCCATTTGCTCTCTTCAGGGAGGGGGGATAGTGGCCATACCGGACGAGGGGGCCGTGGATGGAGGGGAGGATACTTGGATTCAACATGTGGACTCTCTTCCAGACAGAGTATGAGATCTGGTCGGGGCCTGGAGCGGAGGACGAGGAGGAGCTCCGGAGAGTGACTATTATCTCCTCCGCCAATACGAGGGGAACATCTTTGAATTCGCGCAAAATCGCTGGAGGGCCTGAGGACTGTTTCTCAGGGAAGAAGTGGGAGAGAAGGGCTGTGTTTATGTCCACCGGGCTCTCAGCCCCAGGTAGCTGTGGGAACCTGTCTGGGGGCCTTCCAAAGGCATCGCCTTTCGCAGTCCAGAGCATTTGGGGGGTGGCGGTTTTGAGGAAATTGTTCCAAAAATCAGTTTTGGCTCTTTTAATAGCCTTGAAGTATAGTAGGCAGGCTTCCCTGTACCGCTGTTTAGACGAGGGGAGTGGATCTCGCCGCGCCGACCGAACCGTTGAGTGGAAGGCAGCCCTTTGAGTTGTGAGGTCAAGGGTCCACCATGGTTTGGATCGGGGGGAGGGTCTTTTGTCCGGGATGTGTAGCCAGAGGACGGTCCTAAGTCTTTTCAGAGCAGTGTCGAACCAGGTTGAGAAAGTGTGCGGTGTGGGGAGAGGGGGAGGGGGGTCGAACCTCATAGCCTTGATCGCATCTTCAAGGGAGGGCCAGTCGGTCTTCTTCTACGCAGGGGCAGGGGGGGGAGGGCGGGCCAACGGCTGTGAAAGCACAATGAGGATGGGGACGTAGTCGGAGCCTGTGAGTGGCAACGGAGTCTCCCACGACTGAAAATTGGGGGATAGAGAGGAGCTGGCAAATACAAGGTCTATTACTGATGGGTGGAGGTTGGGATCAAATGGGAAGTAAGTGAGTATACCAGGGGTGTTTAGGAGGCAGAAACCTTCTTTCGCAGCCTTTTCAAAGTAGGGGGCCGAGGCGCCCAGGTCCGAGATCGAGAAACGGCGGCCCGGGTCAGCTGAAGGGTAGTGTTTGTTGAAGTCTCCGACAACCAGCGTCGGCGTAGAGGTGTGGAGGAAGGCAACTTCTGGAGTGATGGTCCGGCGAAAGGGGGAACCATCCCACATGCTATAGAGGTTCACAACCCGAAACTTGGTAATAAAGGAATCAAAAAAGCCAACGGAAGAATAAAAATCAACAGCCATCCAGTCCATCGCGTCAGTAAAGACCGGGAGGACCGAAAACTGCAGAGTGGTGAAAAGATGGAGATAGCAGGCCACTCTGGGCTTGCCACTAGTAGGGCAAGGGGGCAGAAAGGGTTTGAATCCTTGGAACGACAGAGGTCTGTTCCTGTGCAAAGGGGGGTCCTGAAGGGCAACAAGGGTAGGGGGGTGATCCAGCAAAGAAAACGAATTAAAGAGGGAGAGAAACACATCCCAGCTTCCCAAGCAGTTGTGTTGAAGAATGAATATCGGGTTATGGGTGTCCGCTGCCGGGGCGGAACTCATAGGAGAGGTGTGACCAACCATTATACGCCTTCCGGCGTCTCAGGCTGGGGGAGAGGAGTGGGAGTTTCCAGCCATGCGGAATTTGGCAGAGCACCTCCTTAGGGTTTTGGTGCAGGGACGGGGGGACGTGTTGGGGGGGCATCGACACGCCAAGGGCGGGGTGTTTCAAGACCAAAGGGGGGCAGGAGGGATCGTGAACCAGTTGAAGGACCCTCGCCGGAGTCGTTTGTCGTGTCCATAGCTTTTTCATGCGTCAGTGGAGAGGACTCCCCACGGGCAGGAGGGGGGGGAGGTCTCGATGGGCACTCTCTAGCAAACGCGGGGTGTTGCCCCTTGCAGATCGCACACATCGAGGGAGAGGTTGGGCAGCAGTCAACCACAGCTCTGAGGTTACCGCCCTTGGAGCAGGTGGGATTCTGGCACCTGTGAACCTGTTTTCGGTGGGAGAGGGCGCAGATTGGGCAGACCGGGTGATCAACCTTGCACCTGGCTGAGTGATGGCCATATTCCCAGCAGTTACAGCACTGAGTGAGGCTGTTAGCTGAGTATGCTCTCTCCATCTTGCATTGAGAGGAGAAAAGGTAAGCGTTGCCCAGCACAGAGGCCTCATTTTCAGGCGCAACCGTCGCGACAACGGAGGTTACTCTCTTGAGGATCCTGGAGGCCCTGTCGTGGTTCAGGTAGCGGGCAGAGAGAATCTGAACGTTCTTGACGTTCAGGATAGTGTTGCTCAAGAACTGTGGGGGGTCGTCGTCGTCCTCGGGAAGGTAGGCGATAGGTAGGGAGTGGATCGCCAGCTGGACCTCATTAGGGGCGGGGCGGAAAGGGAGCCATGGAGAGTCCCCGCTTGGGAAGGATTGGTTTAGCTTGGTGGAGAGAGCATCGTAGTAAGGGGCATCGGCAGTAGAGGGAACCAACGGAGAGAGGGCAAGAAGCGTTACCGCCCCTCTGTCATTAACCCTGGCAGAAAAGGATAGGGGTAGAGTGCAACCCGCCTCACGTAGAAGTGAGGCGGCAATGTCAGGGAAGGAGGCAGCTATTCGGTCCGATTGGGAGTACGAGAAGGGGGAAGACCTCGGGGCGAAGAAGCGTCTCTCAACAGCTGGGAGGCTCCTGGGCCCTTTTGAGGGGGCCATAGGTGCCGGACCAGATGCAACCTGGGCAGCCATGGGGGCATTCTTTGCTTTGCACGACTTTCCTTTCTTTTTTCCCGTAGCTGTAGCAGCCTGGGCATAGGAGTGGGTGCTGGACTGAGCCGAAGCGCGGGGGACGGGGTGGAACTCCGAGAGGGGGGGGTACTTTCCTTCCCTGTATGTCTGGGCCCCCCAGGATCGAGGGAATTTCGCCGCATATGCGGCCGGGTCGCCGTACCATTTCTGGTCCTTTGTGCTGTAACAGGGGATGTCTGTGTCATCACCACCCTCGTAGAAGGGGTAAGTTCACCGGCAAGGGATGCAGTAGGGGGGGACATAGCGACCTGTCTCTTATACACATCTAGATGTGTATAAGAGACAGAGGGGGGGACATAGCGACCTCTTTACCGTTTCGGGAAGAAGCTGTCTGAGCCATGTGGGTGCCAGGCGCTGCGGGCACTAGGCGTTGGGGTGGGGGTTGTTGGTGGCGTGCTAGCTGGGGGAGTGGGGTGGTGAGGCGGGACGCAAGGTCTCTCACCGACAGTTGGAGGGCGGAGAGCGATGCTGCTGTCCCGTCGTTTTGGCTGGGGGGAGGAGGAGGGTGCTGGGGCTTTCTCTCTGCAGGAGTAGAGTTCGTCGACCTGCCCTGAAAGGCAGGCGACCTGGAGGGCCAGTTCATCGATTTGAGTGGAGATCGACCTTGATACTAGGAGCGAGGTGCAGAGGAGGGGAAGGATGACAGCCTCCCCCGGGGAGAGGTCGTCAAGCTCTGTTGAACTTATGGGCGGGAAAAGCTGGTTGGAGATCCCCGTGTCCGTTGAGGACCTCTCGAGGAGCTCCAAGAGAAGGGGGACATGGGGGCGAACTCCTGACATAGAGAAGTGCTCAGAGGGGAGAAGGGGAACTGTAGAAGCCATGCCTATCGTGACAGGGAGGCCGCTGCCTGGCTCTTAAAATAGCGAGATCGTGAGGGCACACCGGACGCGGATGGTGTTGAAAATGAGGAAGAAATGTAGGGGGGGAAACTAGCGGAAGCGGAGCGTGGTCCTATCTAGTTGGCTTTTTTTTTTTTTATTTTTTTTATTTTTTTTATTTTTTTTATCTTCATATATTCTTTGTTTACGGTACAAGAACTTGCATGCAGCGCTAGCTATGGCATAAAGAAAAACCTTAATCTCAAAAGCTCGCAAATATAAAAGAAATAATCGCACCAAACTATAAAAACCTCCTAAATGTGTCCGATAGCCGACACAAAATTCCTAAGAAAATAAAACAACAAATAGCATAATCATGACGAAAAATCACTTCCTATCAAGCTTAGAAAGACAAACGGAGGGAAAGCAAGTCCCCTTCAGGGAGCAAAGCCGTGAATCGGTAACGCGGACGCGTCTGCGTCCGGGGGTGTTCGGTGTCCCACTCCGCTGGGGGCATACCGGGGGGGAAGCCAGTCGCCGTGACGTTTATGTACCTGGCGAGAGACTTGAGAGCGGTGGGTGTGGACCAGAGTGGGCTGTCCCTGTCTAACGAGGTGAGCCCCTGGAGGTGGCGCTCACGAGGTACCCTGCGGGACTCGCAGGTCAGGATGGCGTGGTTGAAATCCTCTTCATCTTCCTCGCAAAGGGGGCAGAGCGGAGAGGGGTCTTCTGTGAACCACGATGGGTGGGCTACAAGGTAGCTCTTTCCCGAGCGCATTTGGTGGATTCTCCCCGCTATGAACCTTCCGAGCCCCATGAAGGGGTGGGGCGTCAGTGGTACGGGGTACAGGTAGGCCGGTGGAGGGGGGAACTCGTCGTTCCATTCCTTGAACAACGTCGCTCTGATTCTCAACTTGATCGAATTGTAAGAGAGGGTACCTTCTCTGATGGGGAGACAGGAAGGCGGGAGGAGGTCGGGGGAGGCCACCGGCAACAGGCCTGAGGCAGGGATGAACTTAAGTGTTCGATGGGCGATTGCGTCTAACGGCAGGTGTTTCCTTATTGGTGGGGAGGGGACCGCTGTCCTCCATGATAGGGGGGCGTAGACCGAAGTTAGGCCTCGCGTGTGGTGGCGGTGATCGTCGGTTGCCCTAAAGGGGGACGAGGTCGGGAACGTGGGATGAAGTCTGGCTGTTGCTGGATTCGCCTCCGGGGGGAGGCAGACCAGTCTTATAGCTGCTAGCCTCTGGCGGTGATGGATTAGGAGGGGCATTGGTGGCAGGGCCGACTCGCAAGCCAGCACGCCGACCGGAGTCGAGGAGAAGCAGTTCGTGACCCATCTCTGGACTGACCTCCAGAAGACGGACATACGGTCGAGGAGGGTTAGGCTCGGGGAGAAGAGATCCGCGCCGTAGAGGAGGATAGGGGAGACTAAGGATGTCGCCAGCCGGTGGCAGAGGAAGGGCGGCAGGCCCTTACCGGGTCTAGATAGCCTTTTGATGGTGGCGGAGGCGCCTTGAGCCAGGCCGAGTCTCCTAACGAAGTGGGCCGTTGTGCCTCTTGAGCCTGTGGTTGAGGATGGTTCGAACCAGTACCCTAACCAGCGTACCAGTTTAGAGGTGCGGAAGACAAGGTCGTCTAGTAGGACTGGGATCGGGGGTGGGGGGACTTTCTGCGAGGGGGTCTCCCAGTGCATGAGTTCGGTTTTCGGGATCGAGAAGGACACCCCCAACCTGCCAGCCTTCCGCTGCAGGGTCTTGGTGATGCCTTGTAGTCTCTGGATGTTTCTGCGGTATGAGGCCGAGGCTACCGTGACAGCGAAGTCGTCGACGTAGGAGAGGATGAGCCCTCTGGGGACCGGGAAGTGTAGGGTGGATACATAGATCACGAAGAGCAGGGGGGAGATCGGGGACCCCTGGGGGGTACCGACCGAAACCTGAGAGAATACCTGAGGCGCGCCCTGAAAAATCAGGCGGCAGGTGCGGCCGTGGAGGAACAACCTTATCCACGAGACCATATAGGGGTTGACCGCCTTAGTGGCCAGTCTGTCGCAAAGCGTCGGGGCCGAGACATTGTCGAAGCCACCTTTGATGTCCAGGAAGAGGGTCGAGACCTTGAGCTTAGGGCGCATAAACAACTGGACCTCGTGGGACAAGGTGGCCGCTGCGTCGAAGGTGCTTAGACCAGGTAGGGAGCCAGTCTGGTTGGGGGAGAGGAGGCCCAGGAACCGAGCCAGGGCCGAGAGTCTGTTTGCCATCACCCTTTCCAGAATCTTCGAGATTGTTTCCTGGAGGACGATGATTCGAAAGGATGCAGGGGAATCGTAGGAGGGTTTGCCGGGTTTGTCCAGCACAATGCCGTTGGCCCTTTTCAGGGAAGCAGGGTGATGCCCGTACCTAATCAGGGGGCTCAGAAGGGAGGTTAGGATGCTCGGGTTTACCAGGTGGACCTTCTTCCAGACGGAGTAGGGAATCTGGTCAGGGCCGGGGGCGGAGGACGCTGAGGATTTCCAAAGCGCTGCTGTTATCTCGTCTGCCGACAAAGCCGGTACGTCTCTAAACTCACGCAGGATCCTGGGGGGGGGAGAGGACCTCTTCTCAGGGAAGAAGTGCTTGAGGAGGGCCTTATTTATGTCAGCCGGGGTTTCTGCTCCCGGGAACTGGGGGAACCTGTCGGCCGGTTTGCCGAACGCAAATCTCTTCGCCGTCCAGAGGGTCTGGGGGTTAGCCGTCTGTAGAAAGTTCTTCCAGTAATTGTTTTTGGCTTTCTTGATCGCCTTGAAATAGCGGAGGCGTGCTTTCCTACACAGCTCTTTGGACGAGGGGAGGGGGTCCCTGCGGGCTGCACGGACTGTGGAGTGGAAAGCTGATCTTTGTGCCGTCAGGTCGGGGGACCACCACGGTTTCGACCTGTTGGAGGGCTTCTTGTTGGGGGTGTGGCTTTTTAACTGGGACCTTAACCTGTCCAGTGCCATGTCGAACCAGGTCGAGAGGGTGTGCGGAGTAGGGAGGGAGGGGGGTGGGCGAATGACCATTTCTTTCAGCCTATCTTCGAGGGCTTGCCAGTCGGTCTTTGTCCATGAGGGGGATGGGGGAGGAGGCCGGGCCAAAGGTTCCGAAAGCTTGATAAGGATTGGGACATGGTCCGAGCCCGTTGGGGGGAGAGGCACGCTCCAGGAGTGGAAACTAGGGGACAGAGGGGGCATTGGCAAATGCTAAGTCAATTACTGAGGGACGGAGGTTTGTGTCGAACGGAAAATAGGTGAGAGTACCCGGCGTGTTTAGGAGGGAGAATCCTTCCTTGGCAGCTGTCTCGAAGAAGGGGGAGGACGTTCCAAGGTCTTGAATCGAAAAGACCCGACCCGGGTCAGCGGAAGGGTGGTGGATGTTGAAGTCCCCAACTACCAGTGTGGGAGATGACGTGGGAGGAAACGCTAATTCAGGGGAGATGGTCCTTTTGAAGGGGGAACCGTCCCAGGTGCTGTAAAGGTTTATCACACGAAACTTGGTTACAAAGGAGTCAAAAAAACCAATTGAAGAAAAGAAGTCCATCGCCACCCAGTCCCTTGCGTCCGAAAAGGCAGGAAGGACTGAGAGTTGTTGAGTGGAGGAAAGATGAAGGTAGCAAGCCACTTTAGGTTTGCCACCATTGGGACATGGGGGGAGAAAAGGCTTAAAACCTGTAAAAGAAGGAGGTTTGCCTCTGTACATTGGTGGGTCTTGGAGTGCAACAAGGGTGGGGGGGTTATCCAATAAGGAAAAGGAATTAAAAAGGGAAAGAAACACATCCCAGCTTCCCAAGCAGTTGTGTTGAAGAATGGATATAGGGTTATGGGAGCCCATCGCCAGCACGGAACTCACAGGGGAGGAGCGACCAACCATTACACGCCTTGCGGCGTCTCAGGTTGTGGGACAGGAGTGGGAGTTGCCTGCCATGCGGGGTTCGGC
>JACCEG010000401.1:8040-37826 GCA_014065205.1 Tuber brumale | reverse complement strand
TTACCGCGTCTCTCATGTAGTCCCTTGTTCTACGAGAGATAGCGTCACTTAGTGGATGGGATACCACCGCTTGAGCCGACCGAGGGGAGAAGCGAGATCGACCCGTAGGCCTGTTGGAGAGTTCTCGCGTACCGCAAACCGTGTTCCCAGCCGTCTGAAGCATGGGAAGCGAGCGGTCGCCGACCGTGTGGAGAGGCCTCGCTAAGCGAGGAAGGGGGCGAGAACAGGCAGCAGAAAGGCAGTACCGGAACCCAGAGGGAGGAAAACCACGCCGCGTAAAAAAGCAAGCGATGGCAATGGGAGAAAGGGGGGAGATGGTCGTCACTCCTAGGCCGAAGCCATCATGGGAGGAGAGGGGGGGGTGGGAGGTGGTTCGTGAAGATCAAGCCGTGAGGGTTGATTTCAATCGCCGGGTGTGTAGAGGAGACGGAGGATGTCCTATCTAGTTGGCTCTAGTGATCTCCTTATATAGTTACCCTTCATGCCCTTGTGACTCACTCCTCAAGTTACATGCCACATATGACTCACAACTGTGAGTCATACCAAAACATCATAAACTAGTCATATGACCAAAATGGTTACCTGCGCAAATCCCATGACCTCTAACTGAGATTATGTGCGAAACATAACATATTATCATAACCATATCATATGACCAATGTGGTCATATGTGCAAAACCCATGACCTCTAATGAGGTCATGTGCAAAACATAATATATCTATGACTCATAACTGTGAGTCATGTGAAAACCTCATCCTCGCTAAGCCACATTCGTGGCAAGTAGGAAGGAGGATGGCTATCACTCCTAGGCCTAAGCCATCGTGAGAGGAGAGGAAGGGGGACAGATGGTTCGTAAGATCCCAAGCGCTGACGGTTGATTTCAAGCACAAGGAGAATAAAGGAGAGGGAGGATGGCTCATCTCCGGAGTCTTTTTTTCTTTTTCTTGTTTTTTATCAGCAATTTTATTTTGTGTTTAAGGTACACCATCCGCATGCGGCGCAAGCTATGGCAGACACATAAACCTCTCCCCCTACACTAGCCCGTAACAGCCTGAAGAAAAACTGTCAATGAAACTCAAGCTGCAATACGCACTGGCCTAGAGGACCAGAACCTGTGGAACACGACACCCCCCACCCAAACCCCGCACAGTCAAAAAAACTCCCCCAACTCACAACTTGTAGTATACACAAACAGTAAAGACTATAAAAAAAGGCACCCAAGCTCATCAAAACAAAAGGAACCCCACTCCCTGACAGTGGCCCAACTCTATGGCAAGAGCCACCCCAAACAACCTTAACTCAGATCAAACAGTGCCACTTACGACAATAAATGTCTACGGCTGAGGCATAAAGCTGACAGAGGGGTAGGCGGACTGAAGGGAGAAGCCCAAGCTGAGGAAGACAGGACCCGTGGCAAGGCACAGGGACTAGTGCTATCCGGACTGGGAAGCCCAGTGGAGACACTCGAAGGGCATCAAGGTAAGGTGGTGTAGCAGTAGGGTGCAAGCCACGTGAGGGTGCAGCAGTAGGGTGCAAGCCGATCCAAGCGACAGGTCAGAAAGGAAACCAAATGTGACCATGTCAACTATCGGTAATTGTATTCGTGTCTTACTAGGCGGACCCTAGGTGTGGAAGGCAAGCAATCTTACCGCATCTCTCATGTAGCCCCTTGTTCTATGAGAGATAGCGTCACTTAGTGGATGGGATACCACCACTTAAGCCAACCGTGAAGTAGAGCAAGATCGACCCGAGGGCCTGTTAAAGAGTTCTCGCATATCACAAACTGTGTTCCCAGCCATTTGAAGCATGGGAAGTGAGTGGGCGCTGATTGTGTGGAGGGGCCTTGCTAAGCGAGGAAAGGGTCAGGGACGGGCAGCGTGAAATGCATACTGGAACTCAGAGGGAGGAAAGCCTCAACACGTGAAAAAGCAAAAGAGGACAGTAAGTGGAGGTAGATGGCCGTCACTCCTAGGCTGAAGCCATCATGGGAAGAGAGGGGGGGGGGGGATAGTTCATGAAGTCCAAGTATTGAGAGTTGATCTCAAGCGTGAGGAAAATAGAGGAGATGGAGGATGGCTCATCTCCTGCATCTTTTTTTGTTTCTTTATTTTTTTCTATCAACATGTATTCATTGTTTACGGTACAAGAACTTGCATGCAGCTCTAGCTATGGTATAAACAAAACCTCAATCTCAAAACTCGCAATCACAAAGGAAACAAATTGTACCAAATTGTAAAAACTTTCAAACTCTGTCAGATAGCTGACACAAAATCCTTCGGAACTAAAGCAAGCAAGTACGGAAATCATAACAAAAAATAAAACCAACCAATATAGGAAAAAGCATTCTCTGGATGGAATAAAACTAACAGTGGGTGCGGCGATTCAGGGCCTGAAACCATGGATAGGGAGCTCCGTGCAGTGCAGGATGGGCTCAGGCAGGGGGTCCCCGCATGCAGGCGGCATCCCAGGGGGAAAACCTGTGGCGGTCACATTGAGGTACGACCCCAGAGAGTGGAGGGCATTTATGTCAGTCCAAAGTGAGCTGTCCCTGCCAATATCTGTGAGCCCTGGAGGTGGCGCTCAAGAGGATACTTGTAGGACTCGCAGTACAGGATAGCATGAGCGAATTCCTCCTCATCCTCTTCGCAGTGTGGACAGAGCAGGGAGGAGTCATCAGTAAACCAGGAGGGGTAGGCAGTGAGGTAGCTCTGGCCCGTACACATTTGGTGGATCCCACTGGCGATGAACCTTCCAAGGCCCATGAACAGGTGGAGCGGGAGGGACAAGGAATAGCTCATCTCCTGGGTCCTTTTCTTTCTTTTTTGTTTTTTTCTTTTTTTTATCATCATGTATTTGTTGTTATTTAGGGTACAAGAACTTGCATGCAGTACTAGCTATGGCATAAACAATCCCCATTCTTCCCTCCGTCCGGCCTGACTGTATCTCCAAGACCCTTGGGTATGGGCCTAACCACACATCTTGCTCAACAGAAAAACCCGTCCCTACCTCGCAAGCGAACTCACAGAATAGGAGAAGTCCAACTAAGGACAAGCAAGAAAACATAGAAAGGTAACTGCCCAGAACATTGCAGAAGCAAAACAAAAGAAAAACAAACACTGTAAATCCCACAACTACCATGCCAGGTATATGCGCTGGCAGCAAAAACCGTAGAAGTTATCCCAGAAGGTGACACAACTGAGAAAATGGGCCGCCAGTGGGGGACAGCAAATGAGGGTAGAGTAGTAGGGTGCAAGCCGAGTAAGGGTGTAGTATTAGGGTGCAAGCTGATCCAACCAACGGAACAGGAAGGAAACCAAACGCGACCGTGTTAACTCTCGGTAATCATGTTCGTATCTTTCTAGGCAGTCTCCAGTGGCAGAAGGCAAGTAATTTTACCATGTCTCTCATGTGGTCCCTTGTTCTCCAAGAGATAGCATCACTTAGTAGATTGGATACCACCGCTTAAGCCGACTGTGAGAAGGAGCAAGATCGACCCGTGGGCCTGTTGAAGAGTCCTTGCATACCGCAAACCATGTTCCCAGCCGTCTGAAGCATGGGAAGTGAACAGTCACCGACCGTATGGAGGGGCCTCGCTAAGCAAGGAAAGGGGTGAGAATGGGCAGTGCGAGAGGCATACTGGCACTCAGAGGAAGGAAAGCCCTGACATCTAAAAATGCAGAAGATAGCAGTGAGGAGAGGAGGAGAATGGCCGTCACTCCCAGGCTGAAGCCATCGTAGGAGGAGAGGGGAGGCAGATGGTTTGTGAACTCCAAGCGTTGAGAGTTGATTTCAAGCACAAGGAAAATAGAGGAGACGGAGGATGGCTTATCTCCTGGGTCTCTTTTTTTTTCTTTTTTTTCTTTTTTTTATTTCTTTTTTTTTTATCATTATGTATTTATTGTTTACGGTACAAGAACTTGCATGCAGTGCTAGCTATGGCATAAACAAAACCTCAATCTGAAAATTACAAGCACAAAAGAAAAACTTGCACCAAAAATATAAAATCCTCCTAGTAGTATCCAATAGCTGACACAAAATCCCAAGGAACTAAAGCAGCAAAGTACAAAAATCATAATGAAAAATAAAAATAGATCACACACCCAAGAACAAAGACAACTGCACTCGCTGGGTGAATCAAAGCAGGAGGTGGGCGTCACGCTTCAGGGCCTGAAACCATGGATCAAGAGTTCCGTGCTGCAGAGAGCGGGTCTGGGTAAGGGGTCCTAGCACGCAGGCGGCATGCGAGGGGGAAAGCTGGTGGTGGTCATATTGAGGTACCGCGCCAAGGAGCAGAGGGCACTCGTGTTGGTCCATAGTGGGCTGTCCCTGCCAATATCTGTGAGCCCACGGAGGTGGCGCTCATGAGGCTCCTTGCGAGACTGGCAGTAAAGGATGGCATGAGCAAAGTCCTCCTCATTCTCCTCGCAGTAGGGGCAGAAGAGGAAGGGGTTGCCAGTGAACCAGGAGGGGTGGGTAGCGAGGTAGCTCTTACCCAAGCACATTTGGTGGATCCTGCCTACGATAAACCTTTCCAGACCCATGAAAGGGTGGGGCGAGAAGGACGCGGCATATTGGTAGTAGGGCAGGGGGGGGAACTGGGTGGCCCAATCCCTGATGAGTGCAGCTCTCATTCATGCCTTGATCGACTGATAAGATGGGATCACCTCTCTCAGGGGGAGTTAGTCAGAAGAAAGAAGGTCAGGTGTGGCCACCGGAATAGAGCCTGAGGCGTCAATGAATGGGAGAGCATGGTGTGCGATCGCATCTAGCGGCAGGTGTTTTCTAATAAGGAGGCAGGGGGAGGGGGTTTCCAAAAGAGAGGGGCATAGACAGACATCGGGCTCCTGGTGAAATGACGGTGGTCCACCAGGACCCGGAAGGGGGAGGAGCTGGGGAAGGATGAGTGAAGCCTAGCAGCTGCTGAGTTAGCCTCAGGGGGGAGGCACACTAGCCAGACAGCAGCCAACCGTTGTTCGTGGAGTACCAATAGAGGGAGGGGGGAGAGAGCCGATTAGCAAGCCAAGATGCCAACTGGAGTTGAAGAAAAGCAGTTCATCACTCATCTCTGGACAGATCCCCAAAAGATAGACATCCAGTCCAGGAAGGTGAGGTTTGGGGAGAAGAGGTCCGCTCTATAGAGGAGGATCGGGGAGATGAGGGAGGATGCCAGATGGTGGCAGAGGAAGGGGGGGAGACTCTTACTGGGCCTTGCCAGTCTCTGGATCATTGCGAAGGCCCCTTGGGCTGAGCCGTACCGTCTCGTGAAATGTGAGGTGGTACCTTTGGTGCATGAGGTGGTCGAGGGCTCGAACCAATACCCAAGCCAGCGTATCAGCTTGGAGGGATGAAAGAAGAGACTGTCTATTAAGACTGGGATCGCGGGAGGGGGGACCTTCGGCGCTGGGGTCACCCAGTATATGAGCTCTGTCTTGAGGATCGAGAAGGCCACCCCCAGCCTACTAGCCTTCGCCTGGATAATGTTGGTGATGCCTTGCAACCTTTGGACATTCCTCCGACACGAACCGGAGGCGACCATGACCGCGAAGTCGTCCACATTGGAGAGATTGAGGCTCCAAGGTACTGGGAATTGAAGGAAAGATACCTAGATGATGAACAGGAGGGGTGAGATTGGAGGGCCCTGGGGAGTGCCAACCAAGACCAGGGAGAAGACCTGGGGGGCCCCCTGGAAGACCAGGTGGCAGGAGCGACCATGGAGGAAGAACCTTATCCACGATACCATGTATGGGTTGACTGCCTTGGTGGCAAGGCAGTCGTAAAGTAAGGAAGCCAAGACATTGTCGAAACCACCCTTGATATCGAGGAAAAGGGTTGAGACCTTGAGCTTGGGGCGCATAAAAAGCTGAACCTCGTGGGAGAGGGTTGCCGCTGCGTCGAAGGTACTTAGACCCGGGAGAGATCCGGTTTGGTGGAAAGACAGGAGGCCTAGGAAGTGGGCGAGCGCAGAAAGACAGGTTGCCATGACCCTCTCGAGAATCTTAGAGACAGTTTCAAGGAGGATGATGATACGCAATGAGGCTGGCGTGTTATAGGAGGGCTTCCCCAGCTTATCCAACATAATGCCGTTGGCTTTCTTCAAAAACGGGGGATGGTGGCCGTACCGAACAAGGGGGCTGAGGATGGACATCAGGATATTGGGTTTTAAAGAGTGGACTCTCTTCCAAATAGAGTACGGAATCTGGTCCGGTCCAGGGGCAGAGGATAAGGAGGTGTTTCAGAAGGCAACTGTTATTTCCTCCGCTGACAGCGGTGGGACATCCCTGAACTCCCGTAATATGGCTGGTCGGTTTGAGGACTGCTTCTCAGAGAAGAAATGCGAAAGAAGGGCTTTATTTATGTCGGTGGGGTTGTCAGCCCCAGGAATCTGTGAGAACCTGTCTGGGGGGGTGCCGAAGGTGTAGTGCTTTACAGTCCAGAGTGTGTATGGGGTGGCTGTTTTCAAGAAGTTATTCCAATAATTGGTCTTGGCCTTTTTTATGGCCTTGAAGTATACAAGCCACGCATCTTAGCACTGCTGCTTCGATAAGGCGAGGGGATCCCGTCGTACCAACCAGACCGTTGAATGAAAGGCTGATCTCTGTGTCGTAAGGTTGGGGGTCCACTAGGGTTTGGACCTGTTAGAGGGCCCTTTGTCCGGGGTGTGGAGTTTGAGGACGGCTCTCAGCCTGCCAAGGGCTGTGTCAAACCAGACAGAGAATGTATGGGGTATCAGAAGGGGGGAGGTGGGTCGACACTCATAGCTTTAATTTCCTCCTCAAGAGAAAGCCAGTCAGTCTTAGTCCAAGCAGAGGGCAGGAGGGGGCGGGCGAGCCAGAGGCTCCGACAGGGTTATAAGGATCGGGATATGGTCGGATCCTGTTGGGGGCAGGAGCGTATCCCATGATTGGAGGTTGGAGGACAGGGAGGTGTTGGCAAAGGCCAGGTCTATTACTGATGGTCGTAACTCAGGATTGAAGGGGAAGTAGGTGAGGATACCAGGAGCATTCAAAAGACAGCAACCCTCTTCTGCAGCCTTCTCAAAGAAAGGGGTGGAGGCACCAAGGTCTGAGATCGAAAAGAGGCGACCAGGGTCTGCCAAGGGGTGGTAAATGTTAAAACCTCTAATGACTAGCGTCGGCATGGTGGTGTAAGGGAAGGCAATCTCTGGAAGGATAGTTCAGCGAAAGGGGGAGCCATCCCATGTGCTATAGAGGTTCGCAACCTAGAACTTGGTAATAAAGGAGTCAAAGAAACCAACAGATGAGTAGAAGTCAACCGCCATCCAGTCTCTTGCCTCCGAAAAGACCAGGAGGACTGAAAACTGCTGAGTGGTGGAAAGGCGAAGGTAGCAGACGACTTTGGGCTTACCGCCATTGGGGCAGGGTGGCAAAAAGGCTTTGAATCCGGCGAACGATGGAGGTCTATTTCTGTGCAAGGGCGGATCTTGAAGAGCAACGAGAGTAGGGGGGAATTCTAGAAGAGAAAAGGAATTAAAAAGGGAGAGAAACACATCCCAGCTTCCCAAGCAGTTGTGTTGAAGAACGGATATTGGATTACGGGAGTCCGCCGCCAGTGCAGAACTCACAGGAGCGGTGTGACCAACCATTACACGCCTTCCAGAGTCTGAGACTGGGGGAAAGGAGTGGGAGATTCCTGCCATGCGGGATTCGGCATAGCACCTCCTTGGAGTTTTGGGACTGAAATGGGGAGACATGTTGGGGAGGTATCACCACGTCTAGGGTGGGGTGTTTCAGGATCGAAGGGGGACAGGAGGGGTCATTCGTCATGTCCATAGCTTCCTCATTCTGCAGAACAGAAGACGCTTCATGGGGAGGAAGGAGGGGGGTCTCGATGGGCATTCTCTAGCGAAAGCCGGGTGCCAGCCCTTGCGGACCGCACACATCGGGGGGGAGGTTGGGTAGCAGTCGACCACTACTCTGAGGTTTCTGCCCTTAGAACAGGTGGGGTTCTGGCATCTGTGTACCTGCTTTCTGTGGGAGAGAGTGCAGATTGGACAAACTGGGTGGTCAATCTTGCATCTAGCCGAATGGTGTCCATATTCCCAGCAGTTACGGTATTGAGTGAGGCTGTTAGCCGAGTATGCTCTCTTGATCTTGCATTGAGAGGAGAAAAGGTAAGCGTTACCCAACATTGTTGCCTCATTTTTGGGCGTAACTGTTACTACCACAGAGGTCGCATTCTTGAGGATTCTAGAGTCACGGTCAGGATTCAGGTAGTGGGCGGAGAGGACCTGGACATTCTTGACATTCAAGGTGGTGTTGCTGAGGGACTGTAGGAGGTCATCGTCATCTTCAGGGAGGTATGCGATTTGGAGGGAGTGTATTGCGAGCTGGACCTCATTAGGGGCAGGGCAGAAAGGGAGCCACAGAGCATTTCCGGTTGGAAAGGACTGGTTCAACTTGGCAGTGAGCGCATCATAGTAGGGGGCATATGCGGTAGAGGGGACAAATAGAGAGAGGGCAAGAAAAGTGACTGCACCACTATCATTGACCTGGGCAGAGAAGGACAGAGGTAGGGTGCAGCCTGCCTCTCGAAGGATGGAGGCGGCAATGTCTGGAAAAGAGGCAGCTAGGTGATCAGATTGAGAGTGTGAGAAGGGGGAGGACCTAGGGGTGAAGAAACATCTCTCGGCAGCTGGGAGGCATTTTGGTCCTTTTGAGGGGGCCGAAGGGGTCGAGCCAGATGCTCCCTGGGCAGCTGAGAGACCATTCTTTGCTTTGTTCGCTTTCCCTTTCTTCTTCTGTCCAGTGGAAGCGGCCTGAGCAAAGGAGGAGGCGCCGGACTGAGCCAACAGGCATGGGACAGGGTGGAACTCCGAGAAGGGGGGGTACTTCCCTTCCCTGTATGTCTGGACCTCCCAGGAGTGAGGGAATTTTGCCGCATATGCAGCCAGGTCGCCATGCCATTTCTGGTCTTTTGTACTATAGCAGGGGATGTCTGTGTCACCACCACCCTTGTAGAGGTGGATCAGCTCATTGGCAAGGGTTGCGGTGGGGGGAGACGTGGCCCTCTCTTTACCCTTTTGGGAAGGAGGCGCCCGCGCTGTATTGATGCCAAGCGGCGCAGGCGTGGAGTGTTGGTGTGGGGGCTGGTGTTGGCGTGTTGGTTGGGGGAGAGGGGTGGTCAGCCAGGACGCTAGGTCTTTAACCGACAGCTGGAGAGCGGAGAGCGATGCTGCTATGGTGTGGTTCTGGGTGGGGGGAGCAGGTGGGCATTGGAGGTTATCCTGAGGAGAGCAGAGTTCATCGACTTGTCCCGAAAGGTGAGCGACTTCGAGCGCCAGTTGTCAATTTGAGTGAAGATTGACCTTGATGCTAGAAGGGAGGTGGAGAGGAGGGGGAGGATGACAGCTTCCCCAGGGGAGAGGTCGTCAAGCTCCGTAGAACTGATAGGAGGGAAAGATTGGGTGGATATTCCTACGTCTGTTGAGGACCTTTCAAGGAGCTCCAGGAAGAGGGGGACGTGAGGGCGGACTCCCAACACAGAGGAGTGTTTGGAGGGGGGAAGGGGAACTGAAGCCATTCCTGTCGTGACAGGGAGGCCTCGGCCTAGGGGTCTTTAGGATAGCAAGGATGTATGGGTACACTAGATGCTGATGGTGTTGAAGACAAGGTAGAAATGTAGGGGGGGGGGAATAGCGGAAGCGGAGCGTGGCTCATCTCATGGGTCTTTTTTTGTTTTTGCTTTTTTTATCATCATGTATTCATTGTTTATGGTACAAGAACTTGCATGCAGCGCTAGCTATGGCATAAACAAAACCTCAATGTTAAATGCATGATCACAAAGAAAAATAAAAACCCGCACCAAAGTATAAAATCATCCAAAAGTGTCCGATAGCCGACACGAAATCCCAAGGAACTAAAACACGCAAGTACATAAATCATAACGAAAAATAAACCTGGCCAGCGGCCGGGAAGGCGGTAAACGCTGAGTGAGTCAGACAGTGAGGTGGGCGCCGCAACTCAGGGCTTGAAGCAATGAATTGGAAGTCCTGTATCGTGAGGGGCGGTCTTGAGGGAGGGTCCCAGTCTGAAGGCGGCATGCCAGAGGGGAAGCCAGTGGCGGTCACATTGAGGTACCTCACCAAGGAGTGGAGGGAGTCCATATTGGTACATAGTGGGCGGTCTCTGCCGACGTCCGTGAGTCCACGGAAGTGGTGCTCGCGAGTTCCTTTGCAAGACTCACAGTAAAGGATGGCATGAGCGAAGTCCTCCTCATCCTCCTCGCAGTAAGGGCAGAGAAGAGAGGGGTCGTCTGTGAACCAGGAGGAGTCGGCAGCCAGGTAGCTCTTATCCGAGCGCATTTGGTGGATCCTTCCCGCGATTAACCTACCCAAACCCATAAAAGGGTGGGGTTTGAGGGTCACCGGGAAGGGGTAGTAAGGGGGAGGGGAGAACTGGGTGGCCCAATCCCCAACAAGGGCGTTTCGTAGTCGCATCTTGATCGACTGGTAGGAGGGGATCTCCTCTCTCAAGGAGACCTGTTCAGGAGGAAGAAGGTCGAGTGAGGCTACAGAGAGAGGGCCCAAGGCGTCGATGAACCGGAGGGTGCGGTATGCAATAGCGTCTAGCAGGAGGGGTTTGTGTATAGGGGGGTGGGGGGGGCTGTCTTCCAGAGGAGTGGGGCGTACACAGACGTCAAGTCGGTAGTGAACCTGCGGTGGTCTTCCGGTGCCCTAAAGTGGGAGGAGGTCGGGAAGGACGGGTGCAGCTTGGCAGTTGCCAGATTGGCCTCGGGGAGGAGGCATACTAGGCGGGCAGCAGCTAGTCTCTGACAGTGGAGGACCAAGATTGGGAGGGGGGAGAGAGCCGATTCACAAGCCAAGATGGCCACCAGGGTAGACAAAAAAGAGTTAGTTACCCACCTTAGGACAGATCTCCAAAAGACGGACATCCTGTCTTGGAGGGTGAGACACGGGGAGAAGAGGTCCGCTCCATAGAGGAGAATCGGGGAGAGGAGGGAGGACGCCGGATGATGGCAGAGGAAGGGGGGGAGGCCTTTACCGGGCCTAGACAGTCTTTGAATCGTCGCAAAGGCCCCTTAGGCCAGGGCGAGTCTCCTGGTGAAGTGCGCGGTAGTGCCGTTGGTGCATGAAGTGGACGAGGGTTCGAACCAGTACCCGAGCCATTGTATCAGTTTGGAGTGGTAGGAGAGGTGCTCGTCCACCAGGACCGGGATCGCAGGAGGGTGGACCTTCTGGGTAAGGGTTGTCCAGTGGATGAGTTCTGTCTTTGTGATCGAAAAGGATACGCCGAGTCTGCCAGCCTTCGCCTGGAGCACAGAGATGATTCCCTGCAGTCGCTGGACGTTCCGGCGGTACGAGCCAGAGGGGACCATGACTGCGAAGTTGTCCACGTAGGAGAGGATGAGACCCGGAGGGACAGAGAAGTGGAGGGACAAAACGTAAATTACAAACAGGAGGGGGGAGATCGGGGAGCCCTGGGGCGTGCCGACAGAGACTGGGGAGAAGACCTGAGGGGCCCCCTGGAAGACCAGGCGGCAGGAGCGGCCATGGAGGAAGGACCTAATCCAAGAGACTATGTAGGGGTTGACTGCCTTAGTGGCAAGCCTTTCACAAAATAAGGGGGTGGAGACATTGTCGAAACCGCCTTTTATGTCGAGGAAAAGTGTCGAGACCTTGAGTTTGGGGCGCATAAAGATGTGAACCTCGTAAGCGAGGGACGCCACTGCGTCGAAGGTGTTCAGGTGGGGGAGGGAGCCAGTTGGTGGGGGACAGGAGGCCCAAAAAGCGGGCGTGGGCAGAGAGGTGGGTTGCCATGTGTTAGGCATATGGAAATCCGAGACATATGCGCAGACCTACGGTACAGTAACTGCGCACAGACCCTCGATTAACCAGAGCCAACACCCCCCTCCGGCCCCCTGATGGGGCCCGCACGTTCCTAGCTCAATGGAAGTATCACATGATATCTATCAAGAGGTCACATGTTCAATCCACACCATCGTCAAAGTTATTTTGGTATGAGATATTTTCTACCAACCGGACATACATGTTCGGAGCTCCCTGCACGACGGCACAAGACCTCCGACCGCGCGATTTTCTCCCAATAGCATAGAGGGGACTCTGGCTAGAGCATAGGAAGTTATCTGAGAGAAATTGGTCGGTTGGTTGTAGAGTAACAAAGGACTGAAGACAGAGACCTGAGTACCCATACAGAAGTAGCGGTTGATGATGCAATGGACAGACCGATGACACCCTACCTACTGAGATTAGCTGTATGTGGGTTGGTCCTGGTAACAGGACCCCTCTGTGGAGGCTGGCGGACCAAGGGGAAGCATGCTCAGTTAGAAGGCCATAGCTGGAGAAGAGTCCATAAGATGTTGGCGCGTTGGACTCTTACTCGCATGAAGCATAGGTAGCCTGATACGAACTTTATCACTTTGTGGACGGAAGAGATTACTGGAACGATAGCAATTAAGTCTAAAGTATCCAGCATAGTCTATCCGAGCTAAAGATCGGAAGTTCCTAATAGAAAGCTGCGAACTAAGCCGTAGAGCAGTCGGCTCGTTCTCAGGGTCAAACAGTGTTCGCACTTAAGTTGAACTCAAGAAGAAAGCTAGTGGTACATAGTTAGTAGGAGGATTAGAAGTACCGACTAGCTACTATAAGTAAGATCAACTCAGTCTAAGTTGGTGAGAGATCATCAAGCAACGGAGAAGAGATCTTATCAATATAATATTGTTTTACGCTTTATTCTTTACCTTACCTATTTTATCAAGACGAGCCTTCCTTAACAGATTCTCCGATCCAAGATTTGGGCCTACGTCCCTCTGCTATATACTTGAGTTTGGCGTCCGCCTAACAGTATATTGATAGTTCTCCTGTTACCAAGGCTCACTATATGAACTACGAGTTCACTTCAAACTCCACCCTCAATTCAGACTTCGATTACATTTTCGAAGCACCTTACTGTCCCATCTATATTCAAACATTCGAAGAAGAATTTATCACAAAACCCTCGTGGTTCACAATACCTTTCGGGATCCCAACGCAGGATCAATTCAATTGCATATATCATACCAGGTACGGACTGGACTTAGAGTGGAGTTCTACAAAGTCGATAAAACTTGTCCACTTGAGTACCCCATACTCCGAAGCCAAGAAGTCTGGCACAGCTATCCGTAGGCCAGACATCCCCTCGGCTTTGGCCTGATAAAATCCTTATATGTACTATAAGTACATTCTAAACCTCGAGAAAAGGGAAATTCCGATTCTGAGTCCCAAGTTGGACAAACCGAACCCTTTTATACCTACACCTCTAGAGTATCTCAAGTGTTGGATACCTTATATATATTTAACTCCTTAAACCCTTTAAAGGATATCAAGAACTCTGGTACAAGGTACCAGGAATAACGCATCCAGGACTATTAGTGCAATTAGCCTACCTGGAAAGCATCACAATGGCTGAGATACCTCAAGACCCGAGAAAGAGGATAACGGTGGGAGAACCCGTGGACACCCGCCCAGATACGACGGATAAAACCAATGATTCAGCAATATGGAGTCCCTCCCCGTCAATACCTCATACACCCACATTCCACAGAGGAAATATGCCCTCTCATTGATCCTCAAGTGTTGCAAGCACTCATCGAATATCAAGAGCCCTCATGCCTAAACCAGGAAGAGACCACGCTGCAAACTTGGCAAAGTTAGCTACCCACCTTGGGATAACATTGGGTCGAATAAGACAGGATATGGATACCTTGCTCAACCAAGCCAATATCGCCTTCAAGTATTTGAAGGGAGCCACCCAAGATAATACCTTAAAATTAATTAAGGTTCAACAGCAAATCGCAGACGGACAAGATGTCCATGATAACGATATTGCAATCCTGTTGATGCAACTGGCAGGCGTGGAAAGCCAAGTCAAAGGGATACAAGAGGAAATGATACGAGAAGTGGCAAAGAAGATAGACGCAGAAGAGAGGCATCAACAAGAATATGAAGAGGTAACCACAAGGTTACATGGGATACTCGGGCAAGAGACCCAGGCGGCATTAGCCCGAGATCAGACGTTGGAACAAATGGTTGTAAACCTAAGGGTGGAATTCTTAGAATTCCGCAATCAAAGCATCACGTGGGAAAGAGAAGTTAACGATGCCCTAAGTCAAATGCGTACGGATCAGAGTACTTGCCTAGCAGAGACAAGCAGATTACAAGACCGGCAACCGCAGCAGAATAACGAGACGAACAATACCCTAAAGGTATTAATGGCATTAATAAACAGAATGTTGGCCGCCGCACTAAGTCCTGAAGCTGCAGGACCTGCACCCCTACCCACCGTACAGGAAACTGATGACAGAGAATACTATGCTCCACCTAGATGGAAGGATAAGGGGAAAGGCAAGGAAGCCGCTGATGCATCCCCCTCAGGTGCCCAGGGAGGTGACTCGGGAGATCCTAGTGACGATGACGATGATGATGATAGAGGAAGGAGAGGAGGAGGTCCTAGCCGAGACTGGTGAGGATAGATACTAGAACAGTCAGGTATGGTAGAAACACTTGCCAACGCGATGGCGCTAAATATCAAGCGGCCATCAGAACCACCGCCATTCTTTGAGGATAAACCCGCACAAGACATATATGTGTGGATTCTACAATGCATGGACTATTTCGAGAGAAATCCACGCATTTGGGACAATGCCCAGGAACGAGTTATATATGCACTCAGTCGTACAAGAGGAGAAATAGTACTTCCTTACACTGTCTGGTATAGGAAGGCTATAAACGGACTTCAAGGGGAAACCCAGCAACCAGAACTAGCAATGTAGACTCGTTTTGAACACAATATGATTAAACGATTTGCCCCGGTGGAAGTCGAAGGACTAGCACTTTAAGCTATGAAGCTAGTCAAGTACGATGGTAATATTGAATGTTACCTAATGATTATGCATAACCATAACATTCGGGCCCGCATGACGGGAGAGTCCTGAAGGCAGGAAGTCGAAGATAAACTTCGTAAACAAATTGTTCGCAGATTGTCGGCTCTGCGGTATACAACGGATCAAGAATGGGAAGAAGCGCTAAGACTGTGTGGTCGGTCAGAAGAAAGACTTCTGGCCAGAGAGAAAATTAGGCGAGACAAACCGTCCAAGCCCAAAGTAGTCCAGGAGGTCAAAAGAGAAGACCGACGGGACTCAAAACCAAAGCGACAAAGGGAAACTAAACCTTATGTCAAGGGAGGAGAAGCCCCACTACGAAAGCGGAAAAGGGACAACGGGCCGGAGAAGTCTAGGAAAAGGTTGGGAGGTGCGACAAAAACTACCCATACAAACTTTGACCAGGCCCATACCGGTATCCCGCAGAGTGTGATAGACACTCGGAGGCATGACGGAGAGTGTACACGTTGTGGAAAGAAAAACCACACCTATCAAACCTGTTGGGGAGATGCCCATATATTGGGGGCAACGGTCAGCTCAAGACCGATAAAAATGGGAATTTGATGAGCAAGATCGGCTATTGTAGAGCCTGAATTAGCTCGCAAAGTCGCGGCCGTCCAAAACCCAGCACCAGTCAATAAGATCTGGGAACTGGCGGACGACGAGGAACTGACCTAGGTCAGTTTATTGGCACCAACGGCGATGGCGTTTGGGTATTCAGTGTCCAGATGGAGCTGGAATCGAAACGGGAACACCTTTTGGCTAGAGTGTATTGGGTACCAACCACGATGGGGATCAGGTAGTCCGTGTGCAACTACGGGAGCCGAAACTCGAAATGATCTAAGCAGCGCAAAGTAAGTCTCTCCTTTCAGGATCAATGCAAGTAGACTCTGAGGGATGAGACCCCACGAGGGACTTATGAGCTCGAAAACAAGAATCAATATATGGCGAGTCTTGATTGAAAGAGAGGATAGTTAACATGCCCAGATGGCCTGGGAGCCAACAGTACGAAGTTACTGGAGTCATCTGGTGGTTGCCTGCTACTCGTGTGCAAGCAAGTTACCATACCGAAGAAGTTGGAATATAGCAATAGAAGATCTACCTGATAAGAATACACGACAGGAGGACAACCGACGCGAGCCATTCCACCTATGACACAAGTCTGAGTCGTATTATACGTATGTACTATTCTGCCTTCTGGCCTGAGTGTGGAATAGGGATGTACCGCTTTGGTGCGCAAGGCCCCTCTGAGAGAGCTGGACGGAAAACTGACATCCTAAGGGAAAGGATTCGGCGAATATGGGAGCACTATAACAGGGGAGTAAAATGGCTAATAACCGCCCGAAAATATGCTATGAACCTAGGTCTGGCATGTCGAAAGAAGGCATCCAGCCTGAAAACTGCTTGTGTGCTATTGCGTATCGGTGAAACGCCGCTTAGTATGTAGATCCAGATTGTTAGAGCTAAAGAGTTACTAGTTTGTCTGAGGAGACCTCAATGGTCGAAACTACGCAGGCGTAGTAACAAACATCTTGTTACCTACACCCAATACCAACGATGCCTAAACGAAAGAACCAAGAAAGTCTTATCCGCCCTAAGTGCGTGGAGTTAGATGCTCCAAAACCAAAACGATACAACTGTCAGGAGGGGATGGCCTACCTCCACATACACGATAAGCGATACAAAGTTAAAGTCTTGTTAGACTCGGGATTCAATGTATTCCTTATCAATAAGGACCTAGTTGAAGACCTTCATGTTCCTACAGTGGAACGCAACAATGCAGTTGATATCTTAGGCTTTGACGGATCATCAGCCGCCTCAGGAGGGAAGTGTTACACTCTTCCTATTAAATTAGAAATAGGAAAAAACCGACACATCTCTGAAGTGTCATGTGAAGTGGCTAAGGCAGGTCACTATGGAATGATAATTCCATTTGGTTGGTGGCATCGTGAACACCCAGTGTCTCACATAGAAGATGCAGAAAACTGGACTTTTTCTGCAGAAAGTTGTGAAAACTATGTGGAAGAACATGAAGGAATAGCGGATATGTTCGAATGTGACGAATCTGTCACCTGAGATCCTAATGCTTACCACAAGCGGAAGAATCGGTGCCATAGAAAACACTATGGAACTCGAATTATTACCGCAAGAATACTGGTAGTACAAACACTTGTTTGAAGCCCAAACGGCAGAAAGATTAGGCCCGAGATGGACATTTGATCATGAAATTAAGTTGATCCCCGGATCAACTCGCCCTTGGGGGCCAACATATCCGCTGTCCGAAAAACAGCTTAAAGCTTTACGGGAATACTTGGAAACGATGATCAAACAAGGGAAAATCATCCAGAGCCATTCACCAGCGGGAGCACCCATATTATTCGTACCTAAGCTAGACGGCAAACTATGCCTAGTTGTGGACTATCAAAATCGAAATAAGATTACTATCCTCAACAAACATCCCCTTCCACTTATGTCCGAACTCAGAGATAGAGTAGCCGGCGCAAAGATCTTCACCAAGCTAGACCTTAAAGATGGTTACTACTGGATTAGGATAAAAGAAGGCGATGAATGGAAAACGGCATTCCGTACAAGATACGGACATTACGAATACAAGGTTATGCCTTTTGGATTGGTTAACACTCCGGCAACCTTCCAAGATATAATGAACCAGGTACTAAAAGAAGACCTGGATGTTAGAGTCGTGTGTTATCTTGATGATATACTCATCTGTTCAAAGGATGAAAAGGAACACATCGAAGCTGCCAAAAGGGTCTTACAAAGTCTGTCAGACTTTCAATTAGCAGTATCAATAAAGAAATCGACTTTCCATGCCACTAAGGTAGAATTCCTCGGCTATATGGTAGCAGTCGATGGGGTGTCTATGAGCACCCGCAAGGTGGAATCCATAATGGTTTGGAAAGCACCTAAGTCGATCAGGGAAGTACAAGTCTTCAGTGGATTTACTAACTTCTATTGACAATTTATCAAAAACTTCTCAGCTATTTGCAAACCGATAACCGCGACATTACAGGGAAATCCAAAGAATTTCAAAAGGGGAGTTGAGCAGGATATGGCTTTTGAAGAGCTAAAACACCAGTTCACAATAGCCCCCATACTCCACCACCTTTTCCCAGAAAGAGAAACAGGGGTAGAAACTGACGCTTACGACTTTGCACTTAGTTGTGTCCTTTCTCAATACTTTGAGAAAAGGCTACATCCACTGGCTTTCCATTCCAGAAAATTAAATTCGGCGGAGCGCAATTATAAGATTCATGATAAAGAACTTCGCGCAATCCTCAAAACTTTTAAGGAATGGAGACACTACTTGATCGGAATGGAAAAACCGATTACAGTCTTTACCAACCATCAGAACCTACAATACTTCCTCATCTCGAAAGTCTTGAGTGGCCATCAAATTCAGTGGGCTTAAAAGCTAGTGGAATACAATTTTCAGATTGTATACCGACCAGACACGAAGGGAAGAAAGCCTGACGCATTAAGCGAACAGCCGGAGGACCATCCTGAGGAGGGAGCTATGCATTGCAAAAAGAAAATTTTGAAGGAAGAAAATTTCTTGGTATTACTGGTAGCAAGGGTAGCCGATGAAAAAGAGGACTGGGATGGAGATAAGGATTTGGATTTCGAACCTCGAAGAGGTGGAAAAGAACCCGTAATTAGGGTCAAGAGATTGAGCAAAAAGGCATACTTGCCAACAAAGGGCTCAAGAATGGCAGCAGGACATGACCTGTATGCCATAGAGGATGACATTGTCCTGAAATATGTACAAGCGTTAATAAGGACGGGTATAGCTGTGGGGCTACCCGAAGGAACTTACGGAAGAGGTGCCTCGAGAGGTGGACTAGCGGTCCGGAGCGGAATCTCCACCGGCGCCAGAGTAATCGATGCTGATTACACTGGCAAACTTAAAGTCGTACTTTTCAACCATAAGGATGTGGACTGCCAGATAAGAATAGGTGATCGCATAGCCCAGTTGGTGGTAGTAAAAGTCAACACCACAGATATGATGGAAGTAGACGACTTGGAAGACACAGAATAAGGAGCCGCGGGATTTGGAAGTACCGATATAGCAACAGGATCCTTGATTGTGAAGGAACAGGAACCAAGCATCAACTCCCTACAAGCATCGGCTAAAGACAACGAATATTGGTATGAGATTTCGGAAGTACCCGAAAAGGTTCTAATATCAAACGCCATTATCTGGCAAAAAAGTCTGAAGCAGTTCAATCCTGAATTCCTAAGCGAGATACAGGCAGCTATCGGAGCAGACGCAGGTTGGAGGCAACAGAGGGAAGAACTCATTAGATTACGAGACGAAGGAAAAGATTTTCCCAAAGACTAGACCTTAACAGACGATCTACTATATTATAAGCAAAGACTATTTGTACCAGATGGTCAGGCGCTATATACCAAGATCGCAGAAGGGTGTCACGATGCAAAGCCTGCAGGACATTTCGGACAAGAAATGACTTTGGAAATAATCATGCGAGACTTCTACTGGAAAGGACTTGCGGCATGGGTTAACGGCTACGTACGATCCTGCGATGAATGCTAACATAACAAATCGCCTAGACATGCTAAGTACGGATTATTGCAACTACTGCAAATAACCTACGCAGCATGGGCGTCCATCTCAGTGGACTTCATTACCCAACTACCAGAGTCGCAAGGATGCACTCAGATAATGGTAGTAGTCGATTGATTCATGAAGATGGCACATTTTATCGGACTTTAGACCTTGGCTATGGCCAAGGATGTTGCAAACGCATTCCTGAAAGAAGTATGGAGGCTGTACAGTCTACCAACCGAAATCATCTCAGACATAAACTCAAAGTTTGCAGGAGAATTCTGGGAATCTCTTTGCAAAGCGCTGGAAATTAAGGGAGGGATGTCAACGGCATACCATCCTCAAACTGACGGACAAACGGAACAAACCAACCAAGTGCTGGAAGGATACCTGCGAAGTTTTGTCAACTATGATCAGGATGACTGGTATCAGCTACTACCGCTAGCTGAACTTGCTTATAACAACTCCGCAACCAACGCGCATGGGATGTTACCATTTTACACGAACTACAGCTTCCATCCACAGACAGAGTGGATGAAGGAGCATGAAGCTCAAAATCCAGGAGCGACACTTTATGCAAACTGGATTAAGATGATACATGAACAAGCAAGAGGGTCATTAAAAAAGACATGGGAAGGAATGTCAAAATATTATGACCGGAAAGCTCGAAAACAGCCGGACTTCAAGATCGCGGATAAAGTAATGTTAAACGCAAAAAACATTCGTACCGGACGGAAATCAAAGATGCTAAGTCCAAAGCTATACGGTCTTTTCCGAATCATAGAGAAACGCGGATCGCGAGCCTTCAAGCTCAATATATCTAATCGATGGAACATTCATCCTATATTCCATGTCGATCTATTGGAACCCTACCACGAGTCAGTTCATGACAATCATCAGCAACCCCTTAGAGAGCCGAAGGATATTGACAGCGATCTACAATGGGAAGTTGAGAAAATAGTAAGAAGCGAAATTTGTTCTTACAGGAAACAAGTACATGGCCGCAATCAAGAGAAGTGGGAACTGTGGTACTTCATTAAATGGCAAGCGTGTTTGGAAGATGAGAACACAGGAGAGCCAGCTACTGGAATGGAAAATGTGGAGGAAATTGTGGATAATTTTCATAATGAAAATCCGGAGATGCCAGGAAGGGCAGAAGTAAGATAGTGAGGAAAAGGTTTTCCTACAGTGGCCAAGTAAATGCGGGAGGTTTTTTACCCTGACCACACTGAGTCATAAACTGTATTTAGAAGAAAATTATAAAAGAAGTTATAAAGGCATTCGAGGCGAAGCCTGGTAGGAGGGAGCTCATGTTAGGCATATGGAAATCTGAGACATATGCACAGACCCACAGTAGGGTAACTGCGTACAGACCTTCGATTAACCAGAGCCAACACCCCCCTCCAGCCCCCTTATGGGGCCCGCACGTTCATAGCTCAATGGTAGTATCACGTGATATCTATCAAGAGGTCACGTATTCAATCCACACCATCGTCAAAGTTATTTTGGTATGAGATATTTTCTACCAACCGGACATACAAGTTCGGAGCTCCCTGCATGATGCCACAAGACCTCCAACCGAGGGACTTTCTACCAATAGCATAGAGGGGACTCTGGCTAGAGCGTAGGAAG
Organism: Tuber brumale; assembly: GCA_014065205.1. Lineage (NCBI taxonomy): Eukaryota > Fungi > Ascomycota > Pezizomycetes > Pezizales > Tuberaceae > Tuber > Tuber brumale. The sequence goes on along the minus strand of JACCEG010000401.1, from coordinate 16,692 downwards.
TCATCTGTGAGAAATTGGTCGGTTGGTTGTAGAGTAACTAAGGACTGAAGACAGAGACCCCAGTACCCATATGGAAGTCGCCGTTGATGATACAACGGACAGACCGATGATGCCCTAACTACTGAGATCAGCTGTATGTTGGTTGGTCCCAGTAACGGGACCCCTCTGCGGAGGCGTGCGGACCAAGGGGAAGCATGCTCAGTTAGAAGGCCATAGCTGGAGAATAGTCCATAAGATATTGGCGCGTCGGACTCTTACTCGCATGAAGCATAGGCAGCCCGATACGAACTTTATTACTTCGTGAACGGAAGAGATTACTGGAACGATAGAAATTAAGTCTAAAGTATGCAGCATAGTCTATCCGAGCTAAAGATCGGAAACTCCTAATAGGAAGCTGCGAACCAAGCCGTAGAGTGGTGTACTCGTTCTCAGGGTCAAACAGTGTTCGCACTTAAGTTGAACTCAAGAAGAAAGCTAGTGGTACATAGTTAGTAGGAGGATTAGAAGTACCAACTAGCTTCAATAAGTAAGATCGACTCAGTCCAAGTTGGTGAGAGATCATCAAGCAATGGAGAAGAGATCTTATCAATATAATATTGTTTTACGCTTTAATCTTTACCTTACCTATTTTATCGAGACGAGCCTTCCTCGACAGATTCTCTGATCAAAGATTCGGGCCTACGTCCCTCAGCTATATACTTGAGTTTGGTGTCCGCCTAACACTATGACCCTCTCGAGGATCTTGGAGACTATCTCCAGTAGAACGATGATGCGGAATGAAGCCAGCATGTCATAGGAGGGGTTACCTGGCTTGTCAAGTACTATGCTATTGGCTATTATCAGGAAGGGTGTGTGGTGTCCATACCGAACGAGGGGGCCGAAGATGGAAGTCAAGATGTTGGGATTTAAGGAGTGGACTTTCTTCCAGACAGAGTAGGGGATCTGGTCTGGACTGGACACGAAGGATGAGGAGGAGTTCCAGAGGGCGGTTGGGATCTTCTCAGCTGACAATGGTGGGACATCCTTGTACTACCTCAGGATGGCTGGAGGGCGTGAGGATTGCTTTTCTGTGAAGAAGTGGGAGAGCAGGGCATTGTTAAGGCCCATGGGGCTGTCAGCCCCAGGTATCTATGGGAACCTGTCTGGGGGCCTCCTAAAGGCATAGCGCTTTACGGTCCAGAGCGTCTGTGGAGTGGCTGATTTTAGGAAGTTGTTCCAGTATTCGGTTTTGGCCTTCTTTATGGCCTTGAAGTAAAGTAGTCGTCCTTCCTTGCACTGCTGCTTGGAGGAGGGAGGGGGTTGCGACGCGCGGACCTAACTATCAAGTGGAAGGCAGCCCTCTGCATGGTGAGGTTGGGGGTCCACCAGGGCTTGGACTTGTGGGAAAGCCGTTTGTCCAGGGTATGGAGCCTGAGGATAGTCTGCAGTCTGCCAATAGCCGTGTCGAACCAGGGGGAGACGGAGCGGGGTGTTGGGAGAGAGGGTGGGGGGTCGATTTGCACGGCCCTGACCTTCCCCGCGAGGGAGGTCCAATCTGTTTTTGTCCACACTGGGGCCGGGAGGGGTGGGCAGGCCAGAGGTTCAGCTAGGGTTATGAGGATTGGAACATGGTCTGAGCCAGTCAGGGGCAGGGGTGTGTCCCATGATTGGAAACTGGGGCATAGGGTGGCGTTGCAGAAAGATAGGTCTATTACTGAGGGGCAGAGTTCATGGTCGAAGGGGAAGTACGTGAGGGTACCAGGGGTGTTCAAGAGGGAGAAGCCCTCCGCTGCAGCGCTTTCGAAGAAGGGTGTCGAGGTGCTGAGGTCTGAAATCCAAAAAAGGCGGCGAGGGTTCGCTGAGGGGTAGTGAACATTAAAGTCCCTGACGACCAGCGTCGGTATGGTGGCGTGGGGGACGGCTATCTCAGGGGAGATGGTCCTGCGAAAGGGGGAGCCATCCCGAGTACTGTAGAGATTCACAACCCTGAACTTGGTAATAAGGGAATCAAAAAAACCAATGGATGAATGAAAGTCAATGGCCATCTAATCCCGCGCTTCCAAAAAGACCATGAGGACCGAGAACTGCTGAGTAGAAGAGACGTGGAGGTAGCAGGCCACACTGGACTTGCCATTATTGGGTCAGGGGGGCAGAAAAGGTTTGAAACCAGCGAATGATGGGGGTCTGTTCCTATTTAGGGTGGGGTCTTGCAGCGCGACCAGGGTAGGGGGGGAATTCAACAGAGAAAACGAATTAAAGAGGGAGAGAAACACATACCAGCTTCCCAAGCAGTTGTGTTGCAGAACGGATAAGGGGTTAAGGGAGCCCACCACCAGCGCGGAACTCACAGGAGAAGTACGACCAGCCATTACAGGCCTTCTGGAGTCTCAGGCTGGGGGAGAGGAGTGGGAGATTCCTGCCATGTGGGATTTGGCAGGGCACCTCCTTGGGGCTTTGAGGCAGGGACGGGGGGAGGAGTTGGGGGGGCATCACCACGCCTAGGACGGGGTGTCTCAAGAGCAAAGGGGGGTAAGAGGGATCGTGAATCAGTTGAAGGACCCTCGCCAGAGTTGTTCGTCGTGTCCATAGCTTCCTCATTCTGCGGAACAGCGGACTCCCTATGGGCAGGAGGGGGGCAGGGTCTCGATGGGCATTCTCTAGCGAAAGCCGGGTGTTGTCCCTTCCAGAGGGCACACATTGAGGAGGAGGTTGGGCAGTAGTCGACCAATGCCCTGAGGTTTCCGCCCTTACGGCAGGTTGGGTTCTGGCACCAGTATGCCTGCTTTCGGTGGGAGAGGGCGCAGATTGGGTAAACTGGATGGTCAATCTTGCATCTAGCCGAATGGTGTCTGTATTCCCAGCTATTACAGCATTGAGTGAGGCTGTTAGCCGAGTAGGCCCTCTCGATCTTACATCGAGAGGAGAAAAGGTAAGCGTTGCACAGCATTGTGGCCTCATTCTCAGGTGCAACTGTCACAACAATGGTGTAACCGCCTCTCAGGAGATGCGGTAATCGTAGGGTTAACGGGCTTTGTTCTGTACCAAGGTGGTAACTAGCGAATCAAAGTCCGGAGGCTTTAGCCAAGGTTGTTGAATAGACTTCTTACTGTATCGCAACTACTGAAGTCTCCGAGATGTTTGGTAGGTCTTAGACTAAAGATTCTTGAAACGAACTGAAGAAAGTAACTGTTCAACCAAGTATATTGAAAACTCTGTCTGCCGAAGTCTGCTCCTTCTAACGAGAAGAATAGCAGTTCTTAAATACACTTCCTAGGCTACCGAGAGCCTTGTTCTCATAACATAATAGACTCCAAAACGGTAGCCTTGAAACCAAACATAAAACATATAGAGTATCAAACCGATACTCGAAACCAAACATAAAACATATAGAGTATCAAACCCTATACTATCAGGCTAGAAGCACACCTCGTTTCCTGAAACATATTCAAAACTCAAACAATATCAACTGGTACATGAAAATCCTAAACCAGTAACCAGTACCGGTTACAAATGGAGGTCGTCTTCTTGAGGATTCTGGAGTTGCGGTCGGGATTTAAATAGCGAACAGAGAGGATCTGGACGTTCTAGACATTCAGGATGGTGTTGCTGAGGGACTGTAGGAGGTTGTCGTCGTCCTCTGGAAGGTATGCAATAGGGAGAAAGTGAATTGCCAGCAGAACTTCGTTAGGGGCCGGGCAGAAAGGGAGCTACGGAGCGTCCCCGGTTGGGAAGGACTGGTTTAGCTTGGTCGTGAGGGCCACGTAGTAGGGAGCATAAGCAGTAGAGGGGATGAATAGGGACAGAGCAAGAAGCGTCACCGCTCCCCTATCGTTGACTCAGGCAAAGAAGGATAAGGGTAGGGTACAGCCCACCTCACGAAGGACGGAGGCAGCGATGTCGGGGAAAGAGGCGGCTAGTCAGTCAGATTGGGAGTGAGGGAAAGGGAAAGACCTGGGGGCGAAGAAATGTCTCTCCACAGCTGGGAGGCTCCACGGCTTTTTTGACGGGGCCGGAGGTGCCGATCCAGATGCAACCTGGACAGCCACGGGAACACCTTTTGCTTTGTTTGTCTTTCCTTTCTTTTTCTGTCCAGCTGTAGTTACTTGGGCATAAGAGGGGGCAGTGGACTGAGCCGTCGTATGCGGGACATGATGGAACTCCAAGAGGGGGAGGGGTACTTCCCTTCCCTGTACGTCTGGACCTCCCAGGAGCGAGGGAATTTCGCCGCATATGCGGCCGGGTCGCCGTACCAGTTATGGTCTTTCGTGCTGTAGCGAGGGATATCCGTGTCTCCTCCACCCTCATAGGGGGAGTTCAGCACATCGGCGCAGGTAGCGGTGAGAGGGGATGCTGCCACTTTCTTACCCTTTCGGGAGGGTGCTGACCGACCCGTGTGGGTGGCAGGGACTGCAGGTGTGCTGCATTGGAGTGGGGGCTGTTGGTGGCTTGCTAGTTGTGGAAGGGGGGTGGTCAGCCGAAATGCCAGGTCTCTAACCAACAGCTGGAGGGTGCAGTGTGACGCCGCTATTGCGTTGGTCTGGTTGGAGGGGGCAGGAGGGAGCTGGGGTTTCTCCTTACGGGAGTGGAGTTCATCGACTTGTCCCGAAAGGCGTGCGACCTCGAGCCCCAGTTTATCGCTTTGTGTGGAGAGGGATCTTGATACTAGGAGTGAGGTGCAGAGGAGGGGGAGAATGACAGCCTCTCCAGGGGAGAGGTCGTCAAGCTCCGTAGAACTGATGGGGGGGAAGAGTTGGTTGGAGATTCCTGCATCCGTCAAGGATCTTTCGAGAAGCTCCAGGAGGAGAGGAACATGAGGGCGTACTCCCGATACGGAGGAGTGTTCAGACGGGGGGAGGAGAACTGAAGCCATTCCTGTCGTGACAGGGTGGCTGCGGCCTGGTTGTACTTAGGATGGCTCGAACGTATGTGCACACCGGATGCTGATGGTGTTGAAGATGAGGTAGAAATGTAGGGGGGGGAAAATAGCGGAAGAGCAGCGTAGCTCATCTCCTGGGTCTTCTTTTTTTTTCCTTTTTTTTATCTTCATATATTCTTTGTTTACGGTACAAGAACCTGCATGCAGCACTAGCTATGGCATAAAGCAAAACCTTAATCACAAGAACTCGCAAGCACAAAAGAAACAATTGCACCAAACTATAAAATCCTCCTAATTGTGTCCGATAGCCGACACGAAATCCCCAGGAACTAAAACAAAAAAGTACAAAAATTATAACGAAAAATAAAACCGCCCGACTGTGAAAGCAAATGTCCGGCGGAAACAAACAGGGGGCGAAGGCCCCTGATCAGGGCGCAAAACCGTAAATTGGGAGAGCCACATTAGCAGAAGTGGGAGCGAGCGCGGGGTCACAGCACACAGGCGGCATGCCAGGAGGAAAACCTGTGGCGGTCACATTCAGGTACCTCGCTAGGGAGTGCAGGGAGTCCTGGTTGGTCCATAGGGGACTGTCTTTGCCGAGGTCTGTGAGCCCCCGGAGGTGGCGCTCACGAGGCTCCTTGCGAGACTCGCAGTGTAGGATGGCGTGTGCGAAATCCTCCTCGTCCTCCTCACAATAAGGGCAGAGTGGGAAGGGGTCGTCAGTGAACCATGAGCGGTGGGCAGTGAGGTAGCTCTTGCCTGAGTGCATGTGATGGATCCTGCCCGCAATGAATCTCCCCAGGCCCATGAAAGGATGGGGTTTGCGGGACGCAGTATAGGGGTAGTAGGGTGGGGGGGGAAACTGAGTAGGCCAGTCCCGAAGAAGAGCGTTTCGCAGCCCTAGCTTGACCGACTGGTAAGACAGAGTACCCGCCGCTACAGGGAGCTGGTCGGGAGGAAGGAGGCCGGAGGAGGCCACTGGAACTGGGCCTGAGGGGTTGATGAATTGGATGGTCCTGTGGGCAATGGTGTCCAATGGAAGATGTTTCCGNGGCCACTGGAACTGGGCCTGAGGGGTTGATGAATTGGATGGTCCTGTGGGCAATGGTGTCCAATGGAAGATGTTTCCGTATGGGGGGACAGGGTGGAGAGGTGTTCCAGAGGAGTGGAGCGTAAACGGATGTCAATCCCCTAGTGTATCGGCGGTGGTCCTCCAAAGCCCGGAAGTGGGAGGAGGTAGGGAAGGATGGGTGAAGCCTGGCCATCACCGGGTTGGTCTCAGGGGGGAGGCAGACAAGCCTAACAGCCGCCAGCCTGCTCATCTGCTGGGTCTTTTCTCTTTCTTTTTTTATTTTTTTTTATCTTCATATATTCTTTGTTTACGGTACAAGAACCTGCATGCAGCGCTAGCTATGGCATAAAGAAAAACCTTAATCTCAAAAACACGCAAACACAAAAGAAGCAATCACACCAAACTATAAAATCCTCCCAATTGTGTCCAATAGCCGACACGAAATCCCCAGGAACTAAAACAAAAAAGTACAAAAATCAAAACAAAAAATAAAACCACCCGGCTGCGAAAGCAAATGTCCCGCGGAAACAAACAGGGGGCGAAGGCCCCTGTTCAGAGCGCAAAACCGTAAATCGGGAGAGTCACATCAGTGGACGCGGAAGCGAGCGGGGGGTCCCAGCATGCAGGCGGCATGCCAGGAGGAAAACCTGTGGCGGTCACATTCAGGTACCTTGCCAAGGAGTGCAGGGAGTCCTTGTTAGCCTATAGGGGGCTGTCTCTGCCAAGGTCCGTGAGACCTCGGAGGTGGCGCTCACGAGGCTCCTTGCGAGACTCGCAGTATAGGATGGCGTGTGCGAAATCCCCCTCATCCTCCTCACAATAAGGGCAGAGGGGGGAGGGGTCGTCAGTGAACCAGGAGGAGTGGGCAGCGAGGTAGCTCTTGCCTGAGCGCATTTGATGGATCCTGTCCGCTATGAATCTCCCCAGGCCCATGAAATGATGGGGTTTGAGGGATGCGGCATAGGGGTAGTAGGGTGGGGGGGGAAACTATGTAGACCTGTTACGAAGGAGAGCGTTTCGCAGCCGTAGCTTGACCGACTGGTAAGATGGGGTACCAGCCGCCACAGGGAGCTGGTCGGGAGGAAGGAGGCCGGGAGAGGCCACTGGAACCGGGCCTGCAGGGTTGATGAATTAGATGGTCCTGTGGGCAATGGCGTCCAACGGAAGATGTTTCCGTATGGGGGGACAGGGTGGAGAGGTTTTCCAGAGGAGCAGGGCGTAAACGGAAGTCAATCCCCTAGTGTATCGGTGGTGGTCCTCCGAGGCCCGGAAGTGGGAGGAGGTAGGGAAGGACGGGTGAAGCCTGGGCGTCGCCGGGTTGGTCTCAGGGGGGAGGCAGACAAGCCGAACAGCTGCAGGCCTTTGTCGGTGGAGAACCAGAAGCGGGAGGGGGGGTAGAGCCGACTCACATGCCAGGATGCCAACCGGAGTGGCTCATCTCCCGGGTCTTCTTTTCTTTCTTTCTTTTTCGCTTTTCTTTTTATCTTCATGTATTCGTTGTTATTTAGGGTACAAGAACTTGCATGCAGCGCTAGCTATGGCATAAACAATCCCCATTCCTCCTTCGGACTGGCCCCACCGTGTCCCCAGGACCCTCTGGTATGGGCCAAAAGGCACATCTCGCCCCGAAGAAAAACCTGTCCCTACCTCGCAAGCGAACTCAGAGAATAGGAGAAGCCTAACTAAGAAGAAAGCAAGAAAACATAGGAAGGTAACCACCTGGAACATCTCAAGAAAACACAAAAGAAAAACCGCACCAAAAATCCAACAACAACCATGCCAGGTATACGCGCTGGCAGCAGAAACCGTAGAAGTTATCCCGGAACGCGACGTAACTGAGAAAATGGGCCACCTGTGGGGGGAAGGCAGGCAAGAGTGGTGCAGTAGGGTGCAAGCCGAGGGAGGTTGTAGCAGTAGGGTGCAAGCTGAGGGAGGTTGTAGCAGTAGGGTGCAAGCTGAGGGAGGTTGTAGCAGTAGGGTGCAAGTTGAGGGAGGTTGTAGCAGTAGGGTGCAAGCCGATCCAACCGACAGATCAGGCCGGAAACTGAACGCGACCGTATCAACTCTCGGTAATCGTGTTCGTGTCTGACTAGGCAGTCCCCAGTGGTAGAAGGCAAGCGTCTTACCGCATCTCTCATGTAGTCCCTTGTTCTCAGAGAGATAGCGTCACTTAGTGGATGGGATACCACCGCTTAAACCGACCGTGGGGAGGAGTGAGATCAACCCGTGGGCCTGTCGAGGAGTTCCCGCATACCGCAAACCGTGTTCCCAGCCGTCTGAAGCATGGGAAGCGAACGGTCGTCCACCGTGTGGAGGGGCGTCACTAAGCGAGGAGAGAGGCGGGGAAGGGCAGCGCGAAAGGCGTACCGGCACCCAGAGGAAGGAAAGCCCTGACATCCTGAGAAAGCAGAGGATGGCAGTGAGGGGAGGGGCCAAATGGCCGTCACTCCTAGGCCAATGTTACGATCCCTAACCGGTATCAGTTCTCAGTGACGGGTGGACAATACTTCTCTCTTTCTCTCTCGACGATAGTTCTTAGGCCATTGCCTACGATAAGGTGGGAGAGACTCTCGTGTCTCTAGTCCTTATCGCCTATCGTACTCTTTCTTCAACTCGACTCTATACTAGAGTCCTTCTTCTCGTAGGTAGGTATTCGTAAAGAGCGTAAAGGTTTTATATTCGTAAAAGCATAAAGTAATAAGTAAGGAAATAACTTAGAACGAAG
>JACCEG010000400.1:21598-140267 GCA_014065205.1 Tuber brumale | reverse complement strand
TACCTCATAAATCTTTACCTTACTTTTATTTTATCGAGACGAGCCTTCCTCGACAGATTCTCCGAAAAAAGATTTTGGCCTACGTCCCTCAGATATATACTTGAGTTTGGCGTCCGCCTAACAGTGCCTCCCGAGCTTTACAGACATCATCAAGCAACGGAGAAGAGATCTTATCAATATAATATTGTTTCATACTTTAAATCTTTACCTTACCTTATTTTATCGATACGAGCCTTCCTCGACAGATTCTCCAATCAAAGATTTCGGGCCTACGTCCCTCGGTTATATACTTGAGTTTGACGTCCGCCTAACACTCCGGTTGCTAGAAATTTGTCTTATCCCGGTCCTGACACATGTTCGCGACACCCTCGGTGATCTCATCTTTCAGCAAGACAACTCTACTGTCCATACCGCTCAAACAGTCCTAGATTGGTTTGATGAAAATGGCATTGAACTGGCTGAACATCCTCCTTGTTCACCTGACCTTAACCCTATTGAGCATGTGTAGGTTGAACTGAAGAACAGACTTCAGATTCAGTATCCAGATATTGCTTCAATACCTGGTGGCCCTCAGAAGGTCAAGCAGAAGCTAGTTGAGGCATTACCTATAGTATGGGATACAATACCCTCTGGTTTTTTTGAGTCTTTATGGAGGTCAATGCCTGACCGGGTTCAGGCTGTTATTGCAGCCAAGGGGTGGTACACAAGATACTAGCAATTGTTTTTTTAATTTTTGATTTTATTTATATGTAAAGGCTGGTCCTAGAATTCACTCTCTTTAATTTCTTATCATTTCAAGCTTTGCTGGTTGAGTTATTGCAATTTCTTTACTCTATGGTTGCCGTTGCTACAATTGTTGAAATAAGTGATCACCAAGACTTTTGACTAGGTGCTTTACGTAGATTTTCTTTGTAATTTGGGTGTTGTTATGCAACAATTGGTCCGACATCTTAAACCTAGTTTTCCATAATTACACTTTTTACATTGCATAGCAACCAACCTTAAACTCAGGAAACAAAAAAAACCTTCGCTGGAACATTTTTTATACTAGAAAATAAAACAATCATTATAAAACTCATTATATCACAAAATCCTACTCCTGAAATGGTCTCATAAATATTTTTCTGACAGCCAGGATGGACAGCTATTCATCTATCAAGGGGGAAAAAAAAAAGACATGGAAATTTTGAATTATTCAATTTAAAAGCCTATAAATACACCAATCTCTTTGAAAAATATTTACTAAGACCATGAGGGAATACTCTCCCTACTCAGAAATAGTTATAGGGATCAAGCTAAATTTGTTGCATTTGAGGGTCAGACCAATTTTTGCATACTTGCACTCATTTGAAAGAGAGTATTATATGGATGGGTGATGTTCTGCAATGACAGTTAATTGTGGATCGACTAGGTATTCTTCTGGATGAACCTGAGCGCCTAGCACAGAAGTGCTCAGCTTGCAGTAGTGTCAGATATAATTTAACTCCGCGACACACTGACAATCTCATGGCCAGCTCTCAATTTCCATTCCCATATTTCTACACTGTATAGGCTTCCGTACTGTACTTATATCTATCCAGAAAATTCCTCTTTCCCATTAATTCTAAATCATGTGCCAAAATTTTCAGATTCTTTTGTTGAAATTGGTTACAAAAGTAATAAATTTTGTAGTGGCATTTGAGGGTGTCAGTGCCGTGATATTTGAGGAATTCTTTTTGAAAATAAGTGGTAGATGAGACCTTGACTGAGAAAAAAATCATCAATTTCGTAATGAGTTGAGGATTTCCACCAGTCTGCTAAGGAATATGAGACATGTTTTATGAACACTTCCACCTAGTGACCGTAGTTATTCTATCAATGTGGGGATTTTTTTCTCTCGCGTTACACTACAGGTAGCTCTCTTAACACGGGATAGATCATGGCCAGCGGGGGAAAAGGTTCCTGTATCATAGTATATTGTTCTGTGCGCCCTGAATGGACAATCTTACTTTCTGTCCCTCGCCCCACGTTCCCTCATATCTGGACAACGGGGTTGATAACTAAGCTGAAAATTGATGAGTTATGAAAGTACTTCCCCCAACTTTTTGATATAGGTGTATACTCGTAGGATTTCTTTTATGACTCTAATTGTCTAATGTCAGCCAGCAAGTACCAGAAAGTCCACCTCTCGTAAACGGGGGGCGGGAAGAGGCAGTGAGGAGGCACCTTTCTTACAATGTATGCCATCACGATAAAGGGGTCCTTGTTTTCCTCTGGGTGCTATTTTGTGTCCTACGGGATTCGCCGTTAGCTCGTGGGGACTTTGTGTGCTGTCACCTCAAGTTAAGCACGGTGCCTTACACCGCTGGGACAGCCGAAGAAATAGTTATTTTCTTATATATCGTCCCCCGCAATCCATGCTCAGCATTTGTATGGGAATTTGGCTTATCCTGTTTGGATAGATATGAAGGTACCCATAGTGGAGTAGTGGAAAAGTCTACTCTAGGCGAGAAATCGCGCTTGGGGAAATAAATAAGTTGTCAATAGGCACTTCACAGCATCTCTCGGAGCCGTCCACACAGCCCACGATCGGTTCACCATGCCGTGAACTTTCTGTCAGAAGTGGTACGAGGAATATTCCAATAAATTGATTGTAGAAAAGGTACAAGGATACATATTCCTAGTTCCACTCCTACCCTGTCTAGAGTCAGATAGAAGTGGCCCCTTAGAACAGTTAGATATGAGTGCGAACATCAGTCCCGAAAAAAGGCACCAATTAACCAAGAGTTACCATTTGTGCCCCGCTGTACAGGGACACCCTGTTATTGTTCTGTAGGTACCTACACAAACAAGTACTGATGCTTTCTATAGAAAAGGCACGATTCCTAATTTCAGGATCCACACGTACACACAATCTACGCTCGAGCAACTTCTGCTGTCAGTTTCTCATTGTTTCCGATCCACCCGATATCACTCGGTTGGAGCAGTGGCAGTCGGGCGGGTGCATGGGCTCGCAAGAGAAAGCCAGGTGAACATAATAGGCAAAGATAGCAAATCGGTAATACACTCTAACGAAAGCCCTCAGGATACCAGACGAAAGCAATTACCGCAGCAGCAAATTGTGAGTAGAACAAAGGGACCAACTCCACCTAGCCTTAGACGCCAGGGCCACATTTGCAGAGCGTTACACAGATCCTAAATTTCCTGACTGAATTCCACTAGCCATCGATAAAAAAAACTCAACATCTCTCTGGTGATGGGGTGTTGGCTTCGGGAAGGTACCATGTCGTATGCCCGTATCGCCACCTGTATCCTTTTTCGGTCTGTCGTTGTGTGACACTTGAAAGAGCACGGACACCAGGATCCGGAAAATGACAAGTCATCATGAAACATCACTCGGGTGGAAGCTTGGAACATAAAGCTCGAAGGGTAAGTCAACGTAAATTAGCCCATGACACGATGCGCTACGACACAGTACTGTAGTTTACCACAAGCCCGGTAGACGCACTTACTCGGGTCAATGTGAAGGAGTAGTTCAGGTTTCAATGGGGATGTCTTTACACGCTAAACCTTACTCTGTTCAATCGGATTCATTGTGGGGTGCCCCAAATATGTCGCTTGAAATGCTTTGATACAATTGGCTACCATTGATATGTACACTAATGCTTACATCCGTTGCCAAGTTTTCCCCACCCCAGTGGTTCAAGTCCAATTTCCGTGTTTTCGCAATGTCTCGGGTTGGGTTGTCCTAAGCCTGTTTCACGAGGTGGCATAAGGTTATTCAACCCCGGGGCCGAATGCTTCTTATACAGCTCGATAATGCTATCTATCCACGGGTTTTTACGGCTAAATTCGGGCTTTTCTCGGTCAATAGCATCAGTTTCATTGTCATCGTTATTACGTGGAACTAGTTAGTTTCTGGGCATATCTCACAACTTGCTTTCCCCGTGAATGCACAGAACTCACACACCCCTACTGTCCCAACACTTTATCCCAACCCTGGGCATTAGTAGTCACTACTGTAGACAGAAGGCCTAGTGAAATCATGCTTGGCTTCACCGCAGATTGTGGCGCTAGTACAGAGGCGGTGGTTTCGCGATTTGTGGACACGTTCAAGAGACAAAGAGAAATCTTGCTTCACCAAGACCTTTGTTCTCTGGCTGTACTATTATTAGTACGATATGGGCAAAAAAAAGAAAGTGGCTCTGTCTCAGTCTGTTCTGCTCATACACACTGCTAAATTCGAGTGCTATTATTTTCAAGCAGGGAGGTTTAGTTATCATATCACCATCCTTTCCCTGGCTGTTTTATAACGCCGACACATTCAACCACTCGCCAAAGGTGCGAAGACTATCGGTAAGTGTACGTAACATACAATACGATGCTATGCTGCAACTTCCTGTTGCCCGGGCTAGTATAAATTATTATTTTTGATACTAATGAAATTGTAAGAGAGAGTGAGGGTTTACACCGCATGCAGAAGGAAGAAACACTCAATCTAGATTTCAAAATTCAAAACCAATCCTTGGCATTGCGGATAGGAAAACGTACTGTATATAGATCCAACTTACCTCCTCCTCAGTACGGCCCCGCTACACATAACCCTCCTCATATGACCAGGGCTACCCTCTGGATATTTTGTGTGACCATCCTCCAATCTCTACTAGCCGACCATCTAATATCCGCTTGTTGTGATGGGGCCCAATTTGCGAGCACTTTCTATCTAACGTGAGCTACTATGGTATAGGGCACCGTTACCGGGCATCAAATTTGTAGTGGGAGGTCTGGTCTTCGGGTGTTGTACCCTACAGCTGTGATTTACGATACGGTATCGGTTTATAGTAAGCTAGCGTAACGTATTATTGGAACACTAAAGGGAAGTTGAAAGCACAATGCTCCCGCATCTTGAATAAGGTTGGTTGTTTGAGAAATGAGGTGTTGTGATGCACAAATGCTCCAGGATGTCTCCCATTAGGGTTAGTTCCAGCCGTGCAAGAGGGGATCTTAAGGGGGGGTATTTAATACCAGAGGTGGAAGTGTTGGTTCTTTCCACAACACTTTTTTCGTCCTATTCCTCCCTTCCGTCACGTTTCTTTTGCGTTATTCGCTTTTCCATCACCAGATTCCTGCATTATTCGTTCTCAAACCCGCCAAGCTTTTGAAAAGCACACAGACAAAACTTACTCCATTTAACACTTTTGGCGGGCAGATATATTACTGGCTCACCGGCAATCCTAAACCTAAGGAGAGCGCACGGAAAAGGACAGAAACTGGTAGAAGGGAGAAGAGGAAAAGCACAGGCCACCCACAGCTTCTTACAAGAGTTGCCATTCAGTACCGTATTATCGAAATGTGTCACCCAATAGTACACCCGTTTCCAGGATGCTATCCGGCCCCCTACAGCAAGGAGGGACTTCTGGAGGGGTACTGTAAATACGAACAGGAGGTCTCAGGGTCAGAATCAGAGAGGGAATCTTCACCCATTCCGAGGTCATGCCTCCACATACCGGAAACCCCAAATACACCACCAGAGGCGCCTCCGGCTCCAGAAGCGCAGATGGAGACCTCAGACACACAGGCCGAAGAGGGAATACCCCTGACAGCTCTGGAAGAGCTTGCCCTACTATTAACCTCCACTGATAAACCCAGTAAAGATGGCCACGGGGGAACTGGTGAAGAGGAGTTAGCTGTTGAGCTTCAAAACCACACGCGGATCCTCCAGGACGCCGCGGATGAGAATTGGGAGCGGGAGAAGGAGCGGTACGTATGCGTTTTGATGGAAGTTCTACTGGAAGGGCTTAGGGATGAAGGTGAAGGAGAGCAAATCGGTTTAGCGGGTACGCGGAAGAGGGAATTTTGCTGTGAGGAACAGGGAGTTAGAGAGGCGGGTGGGAGCAAGAGGAGGATAATCGTGGGTGACGAGAAGTGCTTGACGGGGAGGAGAGTTGGATGTGTTTGATGTTTTGCATTTTCGATGGTCTGCATGTATATATTGCAATGTGAATTTTGATAGAGTGGAGGGAACGATGGAGATTCGGACGGTGGGTATATATATAATTAGACAATTTAATTGGAATCATAGTCTATAAACAGAAAATATTTGCAACAATTCAATCTCTTTCCAGGTTCCATGGATCATGTTGGAAGCTATTATTATACTTGGTATCATTGCAATCGATAATCCCCGAGCCTCATTAATACCACTCCATAGTTCCAAAATTTATAACCTATTTCCCCGGCTCTTCGCCGGTGCTTGGCTCCCCCTCTTTTTCCTTAGTCCCCTACTCCTGCTTGGCTACTATGATACTCCCCTAGCTACGCACCCGTCTTCACTCTATAAACCCCATATCCTGCCAAACTCCCCATAGCCCAAAACCCGTATTCCATATTCTCCGCCTAACCCGCTGGCTCCCCCTTCGCCGGAAACGCCTCGGTAAGATGAACACCATTCCCCACATCTGTCGATTTCTATGCATGTTGAGTGTATTCCCGGGATAGACACCCCCCCCAAATCCTACGTCCTTGTCATCTCCCCCCCAAATAAGCTAGTACGCGGCCTCCTGCTCCTCTTTCACCACTTCTTTTTAATAAATACTTCTGCATCACATCCGAACCCTCCTGTATATTCCGTTCCTAACTGGTTCCTCAGTACTTCCCGGCTATATCATACATTTCTTTAGTCGTGAAAACCTTTTCCGCGATATGACTGCTGGAGTACTAGTGGATCATGCGTGGGTGATTCGTTCGGGGGGACATCCGGGATGCCATTCCTTGGACTTGCACCGAGGTTACAGGGTCAGGGGGACGTCGCAGGCGGGGCTGGCAGCTCTGTCGCCTGTATCGATCTTAGCATCTATCGGAAGGGCCAAGTCCTGAGACTCCAGAGAGACCTTGCGGAACTTCCTGCTGGACGACACGGGCCTTGGAGGGCTTGTTAGTTGGAACTCGGCCCGGGAGGTCGTGTTGTAGGTTTTTCCGCTGATGTCTTCTGGGACGGTACTGGTTGAGGGCTCATGTGTGGAGGGTGAGGTTGTCATTTCCTAGGGTGGCTGGGGGGACCTGCAAGGCAGATAGTTATGATATCATAAGAGAAGTACACACCAGGGGTAGTCCGCCACTGTCATAGAGGGGGTAAGTTTATTTCTTAGCTAAACCTTATTTGCGCCTACGAAAAAAAAAAAAGTGAAAAATCTGAGAGAACAAAGAGAGTGAAGGAAGTGGAGTGGGAGTTGGAAAATTAAAGTCACCAATTCTCTCCGGATAAGTTACAGCGGGTACTCTTTGGAGTCTCATCTCCCCTCTCCGGCTGCTGCGTACCGTGGGAGACTCTACGGAACCCTAATCCCCTGTCGGTGAGGTGCTGTATCGTACCGCCTAGGTGAGTCCGGTCCCTGCCCGGTATCCTCTCTGCTTGCTGGTACCATATCGGGGGCAACAATAAATCGACTAAAACAACGCAATATACTCAAACGGCATTGAAAGTGACATTTTTCCTCGAAGTTTCCCTATCATACTCCCCGGGGAGAAGAGGTTGTAACCCCATCATAGTATACTCCTAGTGGCTCTTCCATTGAATACATGCTAGGCGGTGGGTAAGGGCGCCCGGGGTCCACACAGCACCGTTTCAGGGTAATTTCTAGTTGGGGGATCCGTCTGGCAGGGCAATGTGAGCCGGGTTTACGTAATTTTTATCAGGGAGTTTGGTTAAGGATGGAATAGAACGGGGTATAGAATATTGGGTGAATTGTTGAAACCTCAAGTGATGGGTCGAGGGCAGGACTCTTTCGAAAGATTAAACATGATATGAGATTAGCGCCTGCGCCGAGGGAGTTTTTCTAATACCCGGTTTTTCTCTAGGATATCCAGTGGATTCGTTCCACCTCTATATACGCTAACTTACGATCCGCTCGGTATTTACAGTAACCTAACCCAATAGATAGCACTACTCCTCGCCCATAGCTAAAAGTGTGCATTCATAAATCCCCAGATATAACCCACTCCCAGCACCAGTCCAAATACCCCTCAAGGCCCCTCCCCGCCAAAGGCCTTTCACTCCCTCCTCCCTCCACAAGCTCTTTGCTACATCTACCGCTCCCAGTCTTCTCCCACCATGCTTACTCGCTTCCAGCATAACAATTGTCTTCACCATATCCACCGGCGTTGTCAACCATGCTGCCACACCCCCAGACAACCCAGCCGCGGCACCCGTAACTTTTGCAGTCTCCATCAATCCGTTCCCCCGTTCGCGTACCCCGAATGCCACCTTAAGCCGCTCATAAAGTGGGAATTGAATGACGACAAATGGGAGGTTGCGGCCCGCCAGGAGTGTGAAACCCCGCCAGAGATCTTTGGGGTTCCGCCCAACGAGCTTCAGGGCTGCAAGTGAACTCGAACCCTTGGCTTCGTGCATGACCTGTGCATTCTGTTTGATCACTTCAGCAGGGGTAGCCACTACGCACCCAAGGGCCTCTGCTAGAGACGAAGAGAGTACGTGTGTTATCGGCTCGGGAATTTGCGGCGCGGAGGTTAGCAGAAACCTTTTTGAGGATTCGTAAGATGTGAAGAATACAGCCGCTAGTCACCGCAATCACCAAGTTAGAAAAAAGGGATTGCAACCCCCCGTAGCAGTACGAGTGAACATACAACCAGGCACCATCGCTAGAGTAATCGGCCCAATGCCCTGGTATAACCCGCGTAACCACATTTTCCTCGGGCGCGACGACTGCGCTGCGAGTTTTCGGAATGCGGGTGATTGGATTCTTGTCTTCAACGTATCGAACGGGTAGAAGGCCAGGCATACCGTGAGTCCTGCTGCCGGTCCTGCCTTCGCCATCATCAATAACTTTGCAAAAAAAATTTAATGGTATCATAATAACAATAATAACTTTTAGAAGGGGTTTGTTTAGGGCTCCTTACGATAAGATCGGCGGTCCTCATTCCGATCAGTTGGCTTGCCAGGAAAAATGCAAAAAAAAAAGGGGAGGTGAAAAAAATGCAAGTGCCCCACTTAAAAGAATTTGGTGCAACTCGATGTCGGGATATGGGATTTCAGTCCAGGATTCGAGATTTTCAACGAGCGACCCCCATGTAAAACCCTAACCCGACCCGGGCCCATTGATTTGAATTCCTCGCTGGGTGACACATAATGAAGAGAGAAGATGGATAAATAGCATAGAAACTTGAGAATTGAACTGTCTGCTATGTACTTGTACTTAGCACAAGGATCGTTTATTCGAATTCGTACGGGTACCTTAATAATTGCGCTGTGTGTTGTGTTGTTACAGTAGACTTTCCCGTCCCACTAGGATCGGGCAATTTTCTTTCTAAGGAGAGGAAATTGGTCTGTGCTCCCGCCGCTCTGTTCATCCAAAAACTCGCCAAACTGGCTATTATGCAGCCAAAGCCATTATGCATGGAGTAGTGGCCAATCGGAGAAGGCCACTTTTTGAGCCCCATTCTAAGAAACAACACTCACTAGATACTCTTGAGACCAGACAGGGATTAAGCGGACTGGGGAAAAACACACCGTCGAATTTATGGTACCGCATGCATGGGCGGCCTTGGCTGCATAGCGGGTTTGGCGAGTTTTTGCGGCACCCGAATCGAGAATGGAACTTCTGTACAGTACCGATACTCGAGTACTGCTCGAGTACAGGTATGGAGGTTTGTGATGGGGTGGACTGGGGTAATGGTGGCCGAGGGCATATCTACTCGTAAGGATTCCCGCGGGATGCGTACTCGAGTATATGTCTTCGGCCACCCACACCCCTGTCTGTCTCATCACTAACCTCTAAACCCAAGCACCCGAGTACCGGCACTGTACAAGTACAGTACTACCGCATTAACTGGCGAGGACCGCCTCCCTTTTGGTGGTTCATTTAGAGTACGGCAGATTGCGCCATCAGGTAGGGTGTCAGCTACAAATTAGACAATTCCAAGACATATCAAATACAGGGATTCTATCGATAGAATCAAATTTATTCTCTGTCAACAAACTCAACTGCCTCATTGAAATCATCGTCAGGATTCATTTCCATCTCTACAGGACCAATCAATGTAGTGTTCTCATCTCCCAGACCGCCAAGATCACCCCAGCCCTCAATTTCCCCACTACCAACTGATCTCTCTATGCCTTCAAAAAGGCGCCAATCGCCAACCACAAAATCCTCTTTCGGAATACCCTTTACTGATAGCTCGTGATCGTATGACCCATCAATGGGAAGCGAAAGGCCTACTTTCCGAAAGGACTCCACAACTACTTCAGACCTGGTAGTATTGAACCTTTCCCATGCCTCTGCAACACAGTGTTGTACAAGTATATGCTGTTCCCCAATGGCACTTTTTTGTGGACTCNTTTTGTGGACTCTCCCGTAAATCAAATCCATTTTTTGACTCGTATGAATCAAGTGATTCCTCAATAAGTGTGCGTAGAATATCCTTCACAGGCTTATTGACTGCAACATCTAGGGGTTGCACCAAGCTCGTGCATCCTGGGGGGATCATTGAGGGTATAATGTCATGTGAGCGGAGCGTATCGAGAACAGCGTCGGTTTTGTGAAATTTCGCAACATCGAGGGCTAAGAGGCGTGGACCTGGTGGCAAAGATGGGACTAACATATCCGTAATCCAGTTTACCAAAACCTTTTCATTAGCATAGGCAGTGGGATTGAAAATTACGCTGACTCGAGAATCGTATCGCTGCAGTTCTGCTTTTCTCCATTTGATATCGTTTCATCGAGTAAGTGATTCTGCTCCTTTGAAAATGATCACCGGCTTGACCCTCATGACACCGTCGGCAAAAATACAGAACACAATTGTTGCCTGTCTTTTGTCCCATCCGCTTCGTGTAGTCTTAACCTGTACTGTTGTGCTACCTTTATCGGCATAGGTCTGGCCATCAAGAAACTCGAATGGCAATGGAGTTTCATCCATATTACAGATTGATGACAATAAATACCGCCCAATAACCTTCATCTCATCTTGGTATCCAATACAAATTTGTGAGTTCCGTCGGTTGAATTGGGCATATTTCACACACAAGGAAAGGTAATCTGAGGGAATTTTCTGCGATTTATTTGTTGTAAATCGAAGAGATATACTATGCCGTGCGAGAAATCCAAAAAACCAGCCATTGCTGAATGTAAAGGTATTGCTATCTATATCTGGATAGCATTGGGTAAAGGTCTGGAGTGCTGTAACCGCCTCTCGGGAGATGCGGTAATCGTAGGGTTAACGGGCTTTGTTCTGTACCAAGGTGGTAACTAGCGAATCAAAGTCCGGAGGCTTTAGCCAAGGTTGTTGAATAGACTTCTTACTGTATCGCAACTACTGAAGTCTCCGAGATGTTTGGTAGGTCTTAAAATAAAGATTCTTGAAACGAACTGAAGAAAGTAACTGTTCAACCAAGTATATTGAAAACTCTGTCTGCCGAAGTCTACTCCTTCTAACGGAAAGAGTAGCAGTTCTTAAATACACTTCCTAGGCTACCGAGAGCCTTGTTCTCATAACATAATAGACTCCAAAACGGTAGCCTTGAAACCAAACATAAAACATATAGAGTATCAAACCGATACTCGAAACCAAACATAAAACATATAGAGTATCAAACCGATACTCGAAACCAAACATAAAACATATAGAGTATCAAACCGATACTCGAAACCAAACATAAAACATATAGAGTATCAAACCGATACTCGAAACCAAACATAAAACATATAGAGTATCAAACCGATACTCGAAACCAAACATAAAACATATAGAGTATCAAACCGATACTCGAAACCAAACATAAAACATATAGAGTATCAAACCGATACTCGAAACCAAACATAAAACATATAGAGTATCAAACCGATACTCGAAACCAAACATAAAACATATAGAGTATCAAACCGATACTCGAAACCAAACATAAAACATATAGAGTATCAAACCGATACTCGAAACCAAACATAAAACATATAGAGTATCAAACCGATACTCGAAACCAAACATAAAACATATAGAGTATCAAACCGATACTCGAAACCAAACATAAAACATATAGAGTATCAAACCGATACTCGAAACCAAACATAAAACATATAGAGTATCAAACCGATACTCGAAACCAAACATAAAACATATAGAGTATCAAACCGATACTCGAAACCAAACATAAAACATATAGAGTATCAAACCGATACTCGAAACCAAACATAAAACATATAGAGTATCAAACCGATACTCGAAACCAAACATAAAACATATAGAGTATCAAACCGATACTCGAAACCAAACATAAAACATATAGAGTATCAAACCGATACTCGAAACCAAACATAAAACATATAGAGTATCAAACCGATACTCGAAACCAAACATAAAACATATAGAGTATCAAACCGATACTCGAAACCAAACATAAAACATATAGAGTATCAAACCGATACTCGAAACCAAACATAAAACATATAGAGTATCAAACCGATACTCGAAACCAAACATAAAACATATAGAGTATCAAACCGATACTCGAAACCAAACATAAAACATATAGAGTATCAAACCGATACTCGAAACCAAACATAAAACATATAGAGTATCAAACCGATACTCGAAACCAAACATAAAACATATAGAGTATCAAACCGATACTCGAAACCAAACATAAAACATATAGAGTATCAAACCGATACTCGAAACCAAACATAAAACATATAGAGTATCAAACCGATACTCGAAACCAAACATAAAACATATAGAGTATCAAACCGATACTCGAAACCAAACATAAAACATATAGAGTATCAAACCGATACTCGAAACCAAACATAAAACATATAGAGTATCAAACCGATACTCGAAACCAAACATAAAACATATAGAGTATCAAACCGATACTCGAAACCAAACATAAAACATATAGAGTATCAAACCGATACTCGAAACCAAACATAAAACATATAGAGTATCAAACCGATACTCGAAACCAAACATAAAACATATAGAGTATCAAACCGATACTCGAAACCAAACATAAAACATATAGAGTATCAAACCGATACTCGAAACCAAACATAAAACATATAGAGTATCAAACCGATACTCGAAACCAAACATAAAACATATAGAGTATCAAACCGATACTCGAAACCAAACATAAAACATATAGAGTATCAAACCGATACTCGAAACCAAACATAAAACATATAGAGTATCAAACCGATACTCGAAACCAAACATAAAACATATAGAGTATCAAACCGATACTCGAAACCAAACATAAAACATATAGAGTATCAAACCGATACTCGAAACCAAACATAAAACATATAGAGTATCAAACCGATACTCGAAACCAAACATAAAACATATAGAGTATCAAACCGATACTCGAAACCAAACATAAAACATATAGAGTATCAAACCGATACTCGAAACCAAACATAAAACATATAGAGTATCAAACCGATACTCGAAACCAAACATAAAACATATAGAGTATCAAACCGATACTCGAAACCAAACATAAAACATATAGAGTATCAAACCGATACTCGAAACCAAACATAAAACATATAGAGTATCAAACCGATACTCGAAACCAAACATAAAACATATAGAGTATCAAACCGATACTCGAAACCAAACATAAAACATATAGAGTATCAAACCGATACTCGAAACCAAACATAAAACATATAGAGTATCAAACCGATACTCGAAACCAAACATAAAACATATAGAGTATCAAACCGATACTCGAAACCAAACATAAAACATATAGAGTATCAAACCGATACTCGAAACCAAACATAAAACATATAGAGTATCAAACCGATACTCGAAACCAAACATAAAACATATAGAGTATCAAACCGATACTCGAAACCAAACATAAAACATATAGAGTATCAAACCGATACTCGAAACCAAACATAAAACATATAGAGTATCAAACCGATACTCGAAACCAAACATAAAACATATAGAGTATCAAACCGATACTCGAAACCAAACATAAAACATATAGAGTATCAAACCGATACTCGAAACCAAACATAAAACATATAGAGTATCAAACCGATACTCGAAACCAAACATAAAACATATAGAGTATCAAACCGATACTCGAAACCAAACATAAAACATATAGAGTATCAAACCGATACTCGAAACCAAACATAAAACATATAGAGTATCAAACCGATACTCGAAACCAAACATAAAACATATAGAGTATCAAACCGATACTCGAAACCAAACATAAAACATATAGAGTATCAAACCGATACTCGAAACCAAACATAAAACATATAGAGTATCAAACCGATACTCGAAACCAAACATAAAACATATAGAGTATCAAACCGATACTCGAAACCAAACATAAAACATATAGAGTATCAAACCGATACTCGAAACCAAACATAAAACATATAGAGTATCAAACCGATACTCGAAACCAAACATAAAACATATAGAGTATCAAACCGATACTCGAAACCAAACATAAAACATATAGAGTATCAAACCGATACTCGAAACCAAACATAAAACATATAGAGTATCAAACCGATACTCGAAACCAAACATAAAACATATAGAGTATCAAACCGATACTCGAAACCAAACATAAAACATATAGAGTATCAAACCGATACTCGAAACCAAACATAAAACATATAGAGTATCAAACCGATACTCGAAACCAAACATAAAACATATAGAGTATCAAACCGATACTCGAAACCAAACATAAAACATATAGAGTATCAAACCGATACTCGAAACCAAACATAAAACATATAGAGTATCAAACCGATACTCGAAACCAAACATAAAACATATAGAGTATCAAACCCTATACTATCAGGCTAGAGGCACACCTCGTTTCCTGAAACATATTCAAAACTCAAACAATATCAACTGGTACATGAAAGTCCTAAACCAGTAACCAGTACCGGTTACAAGTGCGATCTTTCTCAGCCATCCCCGACGAACTGCCTTCCGTTCATCACGCCGTTGCTGATATGCCCGATATAACTCAGCTTCCATTTCTGGCCAATGACAAACTCGCACATTGGATTGTGCAGTTCGGCTTCGTTTCGTACTATCTGTAATCCGATCAATAGTATTTGCTGACTTCCAGCCTCGAATTGTTGATTCAGGAACTAAAAATCGATCGGAAACCTCCTTCTGGGTAGGACTCTTAGATGTTGTTGGCCCACATGGTATTTTGTGATTCAGCCAATAGGAAAGAACTTCTAACTTGAACTCACGCGTATAGGATCGGTGGATTTCTTTGCGTGCAGGACGGATTTTCCGGGTTTTGAGAAGTGGGTTTTTAGAAGTAGTACCGGGCCTGTGGCTAGACTTGGAGATAGTTGTTTGAGGCATCATATAATTGGTTGCAGAAAAAGGTAAAGATATAAGCTTTATGGCCAACCAATACTTATTGGTATGTATCCTTCTCATTTATAATAAATCTACTAACAAGATCAATTTGAAGACTTGGACTCATATGCGAATTCATACCAGACTATGACTACAATACAGGAACTTGCAATCTGCTATCTGAGTCAAGAATGGTGAAGACCAAAGAATCAATCCCAAACAATGAGTGATTTGGGACAACAAGTCAGGCTTCAGTCAGAAGATACCGGTACTTCGAATCCTCCAGAGGCTCATATGGGACTGTGAGGCATCTGAATCATTGAGATCTGGGATAGTATGGGATCAGAGGACTCACTGCCGGTGTAAGGAGCATTTCAAATCAGGAATTCATAGTTTAACGAGCCGGAGTGATGTTGAAATTGAAGTGCTCGGTGTCTTGTTCTGTGATTATTCCACATTTTTTATGACTACTTTCAGCTTGGCATTGTGACACACACTCTGCCACACCCTAAATCAACATTCTCGGAGCAGGCGGTCCTCGCCAGTTAATGCGGTAGTAGTCCCAAAATTCCTTCTCTGGAAACGGGGCGAAAAACACAGTGAAAGACCTTCTCTCCGAGACAAATAAAAGAGAAAAAAACACCACATCTTACCAAGAGAGGCAACTCCAACGTCCTGGCACAAGGATCGTTTATTCGAGTTCTTGCTCGAGTACGGTACGTTATTTACGGGAGCGTGGCTAGAAACAACTTTCCAAGAGTAACACATCTACTTGTGTTTTTTCGAGGCAGATACTGATGGTGATGAAAGGGATCGCTCAGTTGCACGACTGGTTGGAGAGAGAGGAGATGTGTGTTGTCTATGTAAAAAAAGCAAGGAAAGCTTGCTCATGGAGAGCGAAGAGAACTAAGTAGAGGAAAACGGTCCTGTACAGGAGGGTAACTCAACATTACTCTTCACCCGTGGCCCAGCCATGCACACACAACTTTCCCACACCAACACCTTTCGTACACACAACCGGTTCCCATACCTGTCCATACTTACACCTATACTACTAGGATTATACTACCATCAGATATCACCGTTTAAGCAATGGTACTCGTGGATGAACTAGTGAGAATGCCCTCGGAGGATCAGCCGTTGGTACGGTAATATGCACCAGCTATCCTACTAATGTAGGGCGGGAGGAGGTGTCGGTCAAGAAATGCGGTACTGCACGGGAGGTTAGGCGGATTAGGAATTCTCGGCAGGGGAAGTTACTACACTATACATGATAGTATATTGAAGCTTTTTTTATAGAATATGGAACACAATAGGGAGGTTAGACATCCTCGTACGTCTCAGCTAGAAAGAAGGCACAGCGCAGAAACCTTGCCGTATCACTTAGCATGCTCCCTTCACAACCTTTTGACTACCATAAGCGCTCAAACAGAAGTCAAATGTGCTACGACGTTGGAATCTCCCGTCTTGGGCACACTCGAGCCCCTAATACAAGCAGAGAGCATGTATTACGTGGGTGTCGGATTGCCTTACAGCCCGGCCTGACGGTAGCTTTTTATCTCTATCTTTCCGACTGCTAGCATTGTAAATAGTTGCTCAACTAAACTATCCCCGCTGTCCTTACTAGTTTATGATTTTCAGATTTCGGTATTTCTTGTCTGTCGTTCAAGTTCGTCATATTAGGCTTTTCATCGTCTTTCAGAAAATTAGAGACTTTACGGCGAATGGATGGATCCAGCAGCTTCGCAATGAGCAGGTCTGGGTCTCAATCCTTAGAGGATTCTTTCGGTGGAGGCATTTTTGAGCCCGAGGTCGTGGACAAAGAGGCCCCGACAGCCTGCTAAATCCACTTCTCTCCACGAGTACCTTTTCGGCTGCCCATGCCTTATTGGCGCAACTCACCCGGTAACGGTAGAAGCGCGCCTGACATCCCACAACTTTCAGGCACATAAGGAGATTTCGCCAGCACGATTTGCCCCCCCCAGCAAATTGCCTTCCTCAAATATTCCTCCTTGTATTGGAGGGGGGGTATGCCAGGAGAGAAGTTTCAAGGGATGTAGCACCACTTGCGCTCAAGCTTTTCAGTCAAATTGAAAGCCACATATCTACTAAGTTCCTTTTGGTGGATCTCATATGGGTCATCAAGGGTCGGTCGGCGAGGTCGGCGTATTCCCTCGATGGCCATTAGATCGGGTTTAGCGGGGTGCATTGTTCATTAGCTTTCGGAGTTGTTAAAATCCTAACTGCTCTCATGGACCAACGAAATTGAGATCTCAACAAAGGCAATTTTCTGGGTATTGCACCCCGCATATGGGCCGCTATATGTGGGCAGATGGGGTGCAAAGCCACGACTAAAACAGACTGTCATCCCCGGAAAATCAGATAAATGCTTTCATCAAACAGCGCTCTCGTGGGCAGCTGGAAAGGGATATGAGGGAATTGTGAGACTACTCCTTGGTCAGGCATCTGCGAATCCCGATGGCATAGACGGTTGGCGGGGAAATCTCCCCTAAAAACGAATATGCTCCTAGGAGGGAGATATGTCAACCCCAACGGCTTGGGAAAATACGTTCAGGGGCCAACCTTAGCCCCTGAGGAAGAGCTGAGAGGGGGTGGTGAAGCTACTGGTGGGAAAGAGGAATATCAAACCCTATGCGCCAGATGGATACGGTCAGAAGACTCTCTCACGGACTTCTAGTGAAGGACGCGAAGGAGTAGCAAAGCTGCTACTAAAACCGGAAGGCATCAGATTCAATAGGCCAGATAAATACCGCCAAGCACCACTCTCGTGGCCACTAGGGGGGGCGCCAGGGGGTAGTGGAGCTATCATTGAGAAGGATATCAAATACTATATACGGGATAAACGACGGGGCACCATTCTTGTTGGTTGTCGAGAAGGGCCATGACAAAGTAGTGAAGTTCCTACTAGAAAAGGGAGATGTCGGCCCAAAAAGGTTAGGCAAAGAAACTTGGACACCAGTCCCGTGGGCTTCTCGGGAGGGGCATGGGGGGTGGTGAACCTACTGTCGGGATGGAAGGATATCAAGCCCAACATGCGCAACAAAACTAGATCTTTCCTGTCACCCTCAAAAACAGCTATGCGCCGCTTCTCCGGCACACCTGGGAGTAGACCACCCATAATACTGCTGGGCGCTTCCCCTTCCTCCTTGCCACTTTCATCTCCTCCCTCGGAGTGTGCAACAATCCCACGGATACCGCAGCGTTCCCTTTCCTCCCCCCCGATTCAGCTTAAAATCCTCCTCGGAAGTTATCACCGTCTGTGATGATAGCTGGGAACCAAACGTACACACTCGTCTAAGCATTGTTGGACATCCACCAGCAGTTGAGTGAGGATTTGCAATCTCATCCAGTACCGTTCCTAGTGCAGGTGGACATGTACCGCCCATACAGTTATGGGAATGTTCTGTCTATAATTTTGTTTTTGTCCTATCATATCTGTTCCTCACTACAATTCCGCATTCGGGTTTAGATTCGCCTTTTCCCCCTATTGATAAGTTCTGCCTTTTATCCGTTTTTCGTTGTTCCCCAGCTGCTTTCTTCTCTCCTACGAGTGACACATGAAATGTGCTACCCGAGTGTCTTTGGTGTTATTTAGAAGGATATAGGAACAGCCGCAATGGCTTTTGACACAACCGTGAAACATGTTTCCCAATAACGTGAGTATTGGAGGATCCGAGCCTTCCGATGGGCTAACCCGAAACCAAAATGAGTAGAACCGGCTTGGCCCAAGCCCGCCAAAATCCAGGTCCGGCCTAGCTCAGGCCAGGAAATTATAGTCCGGGCTGGCTCACCAAGCCCAAGAAACCAGTGCATATTTACCAGGGGAAAGGAAGAAAGCATGATAAGACCAACAATTGGATATTAAACCCTAAGACATCCATTAAACCACGCCCCTTACAACCTAGAGCAATTAATCCTCTCCGGATAAGGGCTTAAGAAATCAGGATTTGAGCCCAAGGTGTAAAAGTGGCACCTAGAGACTCCTAACATTCTAGTTCTAGAAATGTCGTATTTAGTTCTTGACTTACGAAGCGCAAATCGAGGTGTTTGGGAGTATACTTTCGCCAATAGTACCAGAGGCCAAATAAAGGAATTGATCCATTGTCGCCGGCTTCCGGTGAATTGATGACACTGTGAAGAAGGCCCGACAGATAATGAGCCGGAAGACCTTCTTTTCAACCAGAAAGATGAATTTGAGGACAACGGTAGATGAAGGATATTCCGGTTGGTTTAATACTTTATTCCCCCTCGTCGTGGGTCTCCCGAAAAGATTAAATACGAGTGACGGCTATCGCATACATGAGAACGAATCCATAACCTCTAGCAAGAAGAGAAGAAAACAAAAAAAGAGAAAACTAAAGTAAAAGCCAAAATTTGCAATATATGAAAACACGGGAAGAAGGGAGAATGACACATGAGGAGAAAGCGGCCTATCGTGGTTAAGGTATGATCGTGAAGTTGAGAGAAGGTCTGAGAAAAGATGAGGAAAGGGTCAAGTGCAGTCAAGCAATAGGAGTAGTGAAGGAAAAAGAAGACTAGAAGTGAAAATTTCAAAAGGCGCCGGTAATTGAGCTTTTGTATGACAAAACTATATAGCTATAGAAGTAGCATAATTACGGAGTGTTCTATCTAGGGTCTGGACTACATTGTTCCTAGTATCATAGACATGAATTCCCCTTCGGTCACTTCTGTGCTTGGGATAGGTGAGTGTTTTATCATACTCGACTACCGGACATCCAGGTCACGAAGTGACCAAGTAAATCCCTTGGCTACCAGGACGGAACAAATACTTTTCACAAGGCGACTACCTCTTCACAGTTAATCTCCGTGCTGTTCCTAGAGCACATTGTAGAGATGCTACAATTACGTTGTCCTGCCGTTGAAATCCATTTATCTCCTGATGGTGGGTAATTTCGTTTTAGAAAGATGGATATAAGTTATATAAGACTGATAGTTCAATGGTGTCTCAGATACAGAGAGGAATTATGCAAGCATGAACAGAACCTGTATTAGGGATGATTAGGGGAGTCAAGAATTCAGCCGCGCATACACGAGGGGGCTCGGAGTTCTCAACAGGCCACTGCACAGTCGCATCTTTCAACCACGGGGGAGGGTTAAGTCTCTGACAGAGGTATGCCCTCCGGGTTATAGTAGACACCGGCTCGTCAAACAGATACCGAGAGCTTTTGTGAAGTATATCACCCCTGGCTGTTGTGCCGGAAACTCC
Organism: Tuber brumale; assembly: GCA_014065205.1. Lineage (NCBI taxonomy): Eukaryota > Fungi > Ascomycota > Pezizomycetes > Pezizales > Tuberaceae > Tuber > Tuber brumale. The sequence goes on along the minus strand of JACCEG010000400.1, from coordinate 119,659 downwards.
TAACATCTCTACTAGTTTAAAACTGTATTGGTTTTAGTACTAGTACGGTCAACTATGCCACCGATAGCTTTGAGTGGTCCTACCGATATCATTCTAGTATACCGTACTAAGGTTATATGAGATGAACACGAAAATATGAGCTAAGCTTATTTGGACAGTGGTGTGTAGGCCCCGTTGGTGGTGCGTCCTTTGGATATGCGGTATGATATCACACTTAGTACAACAACTTTACATATTATATCATAAGGAGACCTCACGGCACGAAGAAGTAATTATCATTGAACATTTCTCAGGCGGCAGCGAAATGGCCGCCAACTAATAACCAGGACCACAGGAAAGCTTTGGAAGTAGAGAAAAGTTGAAAAGTGCTTCATTAGGTCCCGGAAAGATGCCAACTCATTCCTCAACCTACTCTACCACTGCACCTTGAAATATCTACCAATTTTCTTGACGCCGATTTGTTCCTGGATGCAAGAACCTCCCTTCCTGATGAGGGTTGACTTAGAGGTAAATATTCACCTAAATAGGTCGCTGACGATAAAATAGATAATAAGTTATTTCATAGGCTGGAATTTATAAAGGGCCATTCGTCCCAAAGTAGTTTATCCATAAAATGTAGTTTGACTGACAAGGTCCGGAAGCCGACCAATCACCGTAAGCGAGTTTGGGGCCCCACCATTGGCCAGTTTCCAAATCACCCTTGCCAAACCTTGTAGTATACGAGTTGCAGAAATTGCGCCTCACCAAAAGCCCTCGAGACACAATGACAAAAGGAGATTTTCCTCGTCCCCCAGGCTTTTGTTGAGTAGCGATTGAAAATGTGCTCTAAACATCTACGCTAAAACTAGAATAACCGGCTAGGCCTCGCGCTAGGATGCTGGAGTTTCCTCTCCTAATAAGGTAGGTCGTATTTCTTTTTTTATTTTTATTTTTTTTTGTCTCCTCTAAGTGCTGATAGTTTTTTCGCTGTGTCTCCATCCCCTCAATTCAAAGGCAGAAACTCCGGACATCTCAGCGTGAAATCCTTTTATGGTAAGGGAAACCATTCCTTCCGATATCATTTGCCCATACTTGTACCCCGATTACTGTGTTTTTGAGACTTTCTCAAATCGGAATCGCGCTCCGGTATCCGAGCCTATGCATAACTAAATCTACCACTCAGAATCATGCATTATTAGGTGGTGTGTACTACCAGGTACCTATTGTACTAGTTTCGAGTCGCTCATTAAATATCTGACCTTGGCATCTTACAAAGCAGAAAATACACTCATATTAACCCTTGAGTTTACAAATAGTGGACACATAGATACACTATCAAGCTACCAGCACCCGTGGATCTCGAATCCGGATGTCTAAGATAAAAAGACGAAAGAGGTTAAAAAAAATCTGAACCAGAAACTAATAATATAGATGCTAACTACCCGCTGAGAAAACCCAGCATGAATCAAACAATTAGGATAATCGGTAAATCTTCATGATCCGCTCGCTCACCTAGACCCACCCTCTTTCCGTTTCCCCCTCACTCTTGATCTACTATACCTACCTTCAGCTGAGGGCACAATCCTAACCCTCAGGGATCTCCCAGACTTCGTAGGCAAATATGATACATACCACACTTTTGGGGTTCTCATGACGCAGTATTCGGGGGCGAGCCATCGATGCCCCGAGCTGGCTGGCAATAGATTGCAATTTGAATCTTAGTACAGATCTCACTCCCCACCTCTAGAAAAAGCCCACCGTGTGGAAGAAACCTGTGAAATCATGATCCGCTTTACCCCGCTCGGGCCATAAGGCAAACAATCAACCCTCATCTACAACACCCCGGCAACATTCCTTATTCCCAAGTAGAACAGGAGATTGATAACGGGGCATGAAGTGAGTACACCGGAAGCGCCAGACCAAGAAGGCCACTGGCGGAGAACTGCCGACCTGTCTGCTATGAGCCAGAACGACCAAGATGACCAAGTTTTCGGCTAAGGGTGGGTTTCGGCAGAGCCTTGAGGCGATGTATAATATCACTTATTGCGGAACTGTAGGACCAATGACGGATGGTAGGGCAAGGTCAATCATCCGCTGCTGCCGCTTGTGCCCTGTTTGAAGGACCCTTGTGACACCACCTAAGAATTCGAGAATCAAGCTGTCTAAATTGATTATAAGCACCGGAAGTGCCTTGAAGGGAAAGTCCACCGCACGACCGATATTCAGAGCGAGTTTTGGCTGGGGCAGCCAAAGGGAATCAAGGCTTCTATGTGGGTTTGTGTGATGAGACATCCTACACTACTCTCGACTCTGCAGTTGATCATAGCGCTCATTGATGGGAGAAATAGAGGACCCATTTCTCGCTGCGCCCGGGGGATTTCCTGGGGGGCCCGGATGGATTTCTAAATGCGGGTATCTCGAGATAGCTTTAATTTGTTTTACCGAGTAAATGATCACACAAGGTAAACAATGAGCCTTGCCAAAAAGAACTGATTTGAGTACACCTAAAAATCTAAATGCCGCAAACCAGAAGTTCATATACCGATAACCTACAAGTCTACGATCAATATTTTGAATACTTCTAAGCCTTTTAAAAAAAAAGTTTCCAGTCCATCAAAAATAACATATTTTATGTTTGGTGACTATGAACCTGCGATCCTTGCTGCGGGACCCTGAAACGCGCAGAAAAAACTGTAATAACGGGCTCCACATGAGAGGGGTGATGTATCAATAACACACAAAGCTCAATTGCCCAAAATTACAATTTCTACAATTTCTTCAAAAAAAAAGCTGCTGATTGCTACGTCACTTTTCCTCCGGTTTATACCTCAATAAGGAGGAGGCTCTGAGAGGAAAACAATGGAACCGTCTTAAGCAGGTGGTAGAGGTTGGTAATTAACATACTGTTAAGAACTTATGTTGCTGAACACTGCAGTTCCCTTTTTCCTGTCCTTTGAAATCAATTGGTCCATGTGATCTCTTACCTGGTATGAGAGCCTACTAGGTGAAACACGCTGGACTAGAAGGGGAAGAGGGAGGGAGGAGAGTCTAGCTCAAGCCGCTATCATTTGCAAAGACCCTCGTGGCGGTTCGGAGTGTTTCTCGAGACAGGTTGACTATGAAGATGAGTATCCACTATAGATAACCATGCTGCAAAGTAGAAAGTATAGTGCATTTATTTGTCCTTGAGCTAGCTCGCAACTAATGTAAGGTCCCAATATAAACAAGATCTGCTAGGTAAAAGTTTTAATAAAATTCACCAACCAATAGCTCCCCTCCCCACGTGAACACGTTAGGAAATGGAAAAACATCCACTAACCTCCGATGAAACCAAACTTGCATCGCTTGCGTCACACATAAAAGTGGAGTAATTCACGGTGCTCTACAAGAGCAGTGCGCATATTTCATATTGGCCTACCAGATGCAGTATCACTGCAGCGGATAAAATAATGCAGAGTAACCTTCCCTCGGAAGCATTAGCCTTCCTCCACTCAGGCAACCCCACTCGCTCCCCAAGGACCCGACGTGGATACCCTACCCTAGGCCAGGCAAGAGACTACTCTCTATGATATGATATCATACTGTTAACATCAAAGTCATAACTCCATCTATGGAAGATACGCCATATATCGTAAGAACTGGAATAATTGAGAATCTCGCTAGGACGTTGGACTTGCCTCTCCTAGTATGGTCTGTTATATTTTTCTTTTTATCTCTCCCGACTGGGGCTGTGTTTTCTCCCCCTAATCCAAAGGGGGAAATTTTGGACGTCCTAGCGTCACTCTCGATTATTCCAGTTCTCACGGTAGGGCATATCTATAAACCCCCCTGCTAGCTGAGGTCCAGAAGGTCATCTACTCATTAGATTTTAGGGAAAAAATCCTGGGTATGGACCGGGTAGGCACTCAGCAACGCAGCACCCCTAGCGAGGCACTGTGCTGTTTGCCAAATGAATACATTTGTTAGCCAGGGCAAAGAGTTTTTTGTTTTTTTGAACTCTTGGCTCGTTGTTGAAGGTATCTCCTCACAAATTCCAAATGTTATAATACCAAGCCACTCATATTTTCTCCCTTATGTTAGAAATTAGAAGAAGAAAAATGCCATCCACAACAAGGCCTTCGCATACCAGTCAAGTGAAAAAAAAATAACAGTACTGTACTCGGGTATGGACGTAGGTGATGAGACGGACAGGGGGTTCACGATGTCAAAGCTTCCTACCCTTCCTGGCATCACTCCCACCAAATTAAATTAATTTTTCCCTCTGACGGTAACTACACCCGGACTCAAAAACCCATGTCCGCCCCATCACCTGCGTCCATAACCGAGTACAAAGTTTATCGCTAGAACCATTGTGCATGCAGCTCATAATTACACCAGGTCCAGCTCTGGTTTCGAAGCCGCTTTCTTGCAGCCGGGCCGGGCCGGACCCAAATCCTGACGGATTGGCAGCTCAGGATGGCAGACATTGAAAAATAAAGTTGATCGTTCACAAATTTTTAGTACCCCTCTTCCAGTAGTCATGCAGTACTACACGATCTGTGGCTCACGCCTTGCCTCGCACACACCCAGCCTGCATGCCGGCGAAATTGCGCACCATATTAATAATACCTGGATCCCATACCCCACTTTTTCCCGTTCCACCATTCGCCCCATGTTCGCCAAGTGCTGATCAAAAGTTCTTTTCCCTTCTTTTAAACACAGGGATGCTAGCGTTACACCGTTTTCAAGGGTGCCACTCAAAGGAATATCGAAATTATCACCCGGTCAGGTGTGACCGGTGTCCCGGAGCAACCACCCTTTCCAACACAAATATCCAGCCTGCGTCACATATAGCACCAAAATTGGAAATTAAAACCTAAGGGATAGCCTTGTTAGTCTACCGGTATATATTTTTGAGGCTTTTACTAGCACCCCGCTGTATCTACAGAGATTCGATCGCCCGAGCCAAATTTGCTGCAGCAATTACTAGGAGTTATGGTTGACACTCAATTGATAGCTCAGCTTAAATCCCGTCTAATTTACAGCATATGGCAGGGTGATAGATCGTGCACTTACACTATACTCGAGCACAGTACTCGCGGTAGGGGTGAAGTATTGGGACATACAGCGGGGCAAACGTCTGTGGGGACAAAAAAAGTGCCAAATTATTTGCTTCGCCATTACAAAGGTGGTGTCATTTTCATTTTTAGATATCCGAGAATCTGGACTTTTGCGAATAAAGGAAATTTCGCACTGGCCGCCTATACCCTTGTTTGTCCCAATACTTCACCCCTACCGCGAGTACTGTATAGTGCTGTACTGTTAGTAGCGGTCCTCCTGCACGAGTCACTTGAAAGCCAGCTTCTGCGAAACCATATGTATATTCTATGCCAACCCATACCACAAGATGTGGGACAGAAACGAAGCAGCAACTAGACCAGTAGAGCCATCCTAAAAACACTCTCCACAAAAAAAAGTCCTCAATAAAACAAAAACTATTTCGCCCCCTTTCCCTTCTCCTGCTCTCCCGTCTCCTCTTCCTTCTCTAGGGCCCCCCCAATCTCAGTCGAACAATCCATAATCTGCTTCTTTATCTCTCGCTCGCGCTCTTGAAATAGCTCATACCTCGCACAATCTTCTATCCTCCATCCCCGAGCGATCATCAGCGCATTCACGTTAGTAAATATCACATCTGCAGTTTCAGGAGTCCAGGCTATATTTTGTTGCTGAATTGCTTCGTTCAGGTCTAGTTGGAAGTAAAGGTTTTGATGGTCGAGGGTTATGGTCTCCAAGGTTTTTTGAAGGCTGCTTAGGCGAGTCAGGAGGGGGTGGATAGGGCTTTCGGAGGTTGTAGTGGCCATTGTGATTCCTGGTTGTCAGTGCTGTTTGGTATTGTGTTATCTGTGAATGTTGCCAGAGTTTTGGGTTTATCGTGTGGATTCAGAGTGGGAGGGCAGGCCTAGGGCACTTAAGTAGGCAAGATGTCATGAATGCTTCCAAGATGGGTTGTGTGAGAGAAAACTTGAAAGCACTTGTAGTGTGTTCTTTAGCGACCGGGGTCCATGAACTGGTTCTCAAAATTTTGGAGAAATATGATCGGTATATCCCCGAACCCAGAATATCACGCTACCCATAGCAGCATAGGGTTTCATGGAACCTTTTGAATGACCTGGATATGATAGTAAAAGTGCGATACCCGTGCCAAGGTTGTGGCTCTCCAGCCACAACACCCGGTTGCTCGCAAGCTCACAAACCTGGGCACTCCAGAGGAGTGCCTGCCCCCCCAATGATAATTTCATACTCAATGATAAATTATCATTTCTTGCAATGTGAAGTATTGCAAAAAAACACCAATTTCATGAATTCAAAGTCTCTAAAGCTCATGATTTTTATCCCCATCCTTTCCCACTTATCCCAAGCTGTTTTTATATTTGGTTCCACAGCTTTTTGACCTTGTTTTTTTGCTTTCAATGGGCTCTGCAGGGTTTGTTCAGCCTACTTGTGGGGGAAGGCTTCCAGGTATGATACCCATAGTCCAACCAACCACACCAAGACAGGTGAAAGAAGGTCAAAAAAATCATGGAATAAAATATAAAAGCATCAGGATATAGCAGGAAATGATGAGATTCAGAATCTTGAGATTTATGAGCTTTTAATTCATCAAATTGGTGCTTTGTTGCAATATATTTCTCATTGAATGTAATAATTTATCGTTGAGCTGTCATTTATCATTGTGATGGCGGGCACTCCAGAGGAGTGCCCAGGTTTGTGAGCTTGGGAGCAACCGGGGGTTGTGGCTCTCCAGCCACAACCTTGGCAGGAGTACCGGGTCAAAACGTTTCGTCTGACACTAGATTCTAGAACTAAATTTAGCGAAAAATAGACATTTTCAAACAGACATTTCCCAACACTACCCCCTTGAAAACACTTGAAAATGTTCCATCATATAGATAGTTACTATGCATTTACAGTAACCCTCTAAAAGTAGAATTGCAAAGGGTCAACGCTGCATTCATTGTTTACAATTGCATCCACATGCGTGAAAGTGACCTATATTTTTTGTATGGAGAGCCATAAAAAAAAATACATGGCAGCACATACACCATACCTCACACCAAGATGACATTTTCTCCACTTGTTTATCACATTTAAAATTTCTGTAATATTCCTTATGATGTCTATAGGCTTACTAATATACTACCAAATTTTGGTAAATTCTCAGGCATTGTGCTGTGAGAGAAGGTAGTGAAGGTGGACACTTTTGGTATAAAAAGGGCATTGGACGAAATGTTTTGACCTAGTACTGGTGTACCGTAGTTATGATGGATGTCGCCGGCATTCTCTAATTGGTGTCTTGGTCTTGCTACTCATGGAACATGTGCTACCGTATCCGATTTTCGGAAACAGAACGTTGGTTTCATCTGTATGAAATTGTTCTTGCGTCCACAAGAAACTATTCTCATGGGCCGGTAGCAAAATAGTCCGACTTCTGAGAACGTTGTATAGTATCACACATGCTCCCCACTGGACTCCCCTGGTTTTCTTTAAGCTCACCCGGGCGTTTGTATCTCGACTACACTCACATACTGTCCTAGGACTAGACATGGCTTATGGGTTGATCTTGATTTTTTCTATGATAGAAATTTCGCGCGCTAGCATTGTGGCTGTTTGGCGTGACATATTACGGGGCCAAGCTTGGAAGCTGACCAATCTGAGCTCTTAAATATGAATTACATAGGCAAACATCGTCTCTTATTGGTCAGCTTTCAAGCTTCCATGTTTGCCGCCAGCATACCGGTGCGGTAACGCCACGCCAAATAGCCCATCAAAAGTATCAACTTCGAGTGAGAGATTATGAGACGGTCTTCTTCGGCTATTTTTGTCAAACCCTCGCTTAACCCTATTTTTCTGGCGGGGGCTGCGTCAACAACAACGAAGTCCCTGCATCTTCACCCAACTTCTCGAGTTCAGTCTCCTTCTTAGCTCGTCCCCCCCCTTTTCCTCGTCAACCAGCACTGCCTTCTTCCTCCCGACAAACTACCATTCACACAGTCCCTTAATTCCATCGCTCAGCGTTAAACAACATGTCTAACAAAGCTCTCATCCTCGTTTGTACCGTCTCGCTTCTGCAGGAACTATAGCTGATAACTCTAGGTCGGAGGTCCTTCCAGGGGAACTAGGTTCCGCCCGCTATCTCTCGATCTCCCAAAGGTATTGTTTTCTCTAATCTCGGAGTTGGAAATCGTTTAATAAATTGCTGTCGTAGCCCCTGTTCGAGGTTGCCGGTCACCCCCTCATTTACCATCCCCTCAAGGCGGTCGCAAAAGTTCCTTCCATCAAAGAAGTTTACTTGATTGGCTACTACGAGGAATCTATTTTTGCACCATACATTCGGCAATGGTCTACGGAATTCCCTCAGTTCACGATTAAGTATCTACGCGAGTATACCGCTTTGGGGACCGCAGGAGGGCTATACCATTTCCGCGATGCTATCATGAAGGGGAACCCGAGCAGACTTTTCGTCATCAACGCGGATGTCTGCTGTTCTTTCCCTCTTAAAGAGATGCTCGACATGTTTGAGGAGAAAGAGGCAGAGGCAGTGCTATTGGGAACTAAGGTTAGCAATGAGGCTGCGAGCAATTTTGGATGTGAGATACTGCTCCAACTCCTCAGTGGCCCGTATTTTAACCTTTGCATTCGCAGGCATTGTCGTCGATCCAAAGACCTCTCAGGTCCGCCATTATGTTGAGAAACCGGAATCTCATATCAGCAATTTGATCAATTGCGGGGTTTACCTCTTCAGCTCCTCGGTCTTCTCTCTCATACGCTCGGCAATGGAAGACAAGGCCATTCGCCTCGCCTCAGATCCCACTCTTGACCCCAGCGACGGTGACACCTCTTCGGTCTTGCGCTTGGAGCAAGACATTCTTGGTCCCCTTTCGGACTCGCGCCGTTTCTTTGTTTACGAAACACGTGACTTTTGGCGTCAGATCAAGACTGCTGGTTCGGCTGTCCCCGCCAATGCGCTCTACCTACAGAAGGCCTGGCAATCAGAATCCAACGGACTTAGTCAGCCTTCAGCATTCATTGTTCCCCCTGTTTATATTCACCCGACTGCGGTGGTTGATCCCACAGCCAAGCTAGGCCCTAATGTTTCTATCGGCCCTCGAGCAGTGATTGGGGCAGGCGCCCGTGTCAAGGAAAGCATTGTTCTAGAGGATGCAGAAATCAAACACGACGCCTGTGTTTTGTACTCAATTATCGGTTGGCAGAGCAAGGTCGGCGCTTGGGCTCGTGTCGAGGGAACTCCAATGAGTGTGACGGAGCACTCTACAACAGTCGTCAAGAACGGCGTTCGTGTGCAAAGCGTCAGTATCCTCAGCCGAGATTGTAAAGTTGGGGACGAAGTGAGAGTTTGGAATTGCGTCACTTTGCCATTCAAAGAATTGAAGAGGGTATTTATTTCTTCACACTGTCCCTCCGCTCAATTTAGTGCTAATATATTTCTTTAGGACGTTTCCAATGAAGTCATTATGTAATTTTATCGTTCAACGAACTAATAATGATGTCCCTGTTGGTGAAAAGTCTGAAACACATGTCCCAAAAAGAATCACTCTTTTTTATACCTTGTATGTAATGAGTTGGTGAATTTACTGTCCTCTTGGCTATCTATGGGAATGGCTATGTTCCAAGGATCTAGTGAAATTCGGCCGACCTAATACTACTAAAGCTAACAACCGCATAAAATGTACCAAGAATTATTGACATTAAACAAGTAATGCTGATGGAGAGATGCTGGGATGCGTCTGCCAACCAAGATAAAAATGAGCTACGTTACCTGTATGGTTCCGGAAGACTAGATGTGACCCAACCCTTCAGGACGATTTTTGTTGATACTGTATTCTAACAGCGACCGTAAACTTAATCTGGAAATGCTTGTATTTAGGTTGGTCTTCATCACAAATGAAAAACCTAAGCTACTCGTACATTATCGTAGGTAGGGTAATGGTTATTCCCTTTTTTACCTTTTTATGTGAAAAGTGGGGTCATGTTTAGCCTTCCCGAACCATATGGGTATTAGCGGAATAGTTGAGTTAGCCACAATGGGCACAGCAGGAACCAAGCCACAATACCATACTTGTAAAAGCTGTATCATTAGTTGGACCTCGCGCTATGATAGGACGTTGGAGCTGCCTCTCCTATGTATTATACCGGTACTGTGCTGTAGACTACTCGCCGGAATCAAATGTCTGCCCCCGACTTTAACCTATGCCGTCAACCGCTCCATCACAATTTGTTCTCAAGAATTGCACGCACCCCTCATAATCCCAGGGATATTCGATTTGTGGGCGGAGGCTAAATATGAACAGAATTCTACTGCAAGGGCTGCTAGAAGAGAGTGATTGCGTTGCCACTGCCGACTATACCGGTACCTCGGGGGACAGACTTTCGATTCCGGCGGATAGTGAGGTCTGTCGCACCGGTATTTTTCTTTTATTTGCATTCGCGGAGAGTTCAGAGACGGTTTTTTTGGGTGTTTTGTTCTCCCCTTACTTCAATGGAGGGAGCGCTGGACTTCTCAGCATGAGATCCAATTACCCTAGCCTTTGCGGCACCTACTCGAGTACGGTAATGTGGCAAACGTGAGAGGGCAATTGTGTGGCCACACCTTGTGACCTTCGGTATGATATTCTATCCCTTGGTCTGTAGACTATTTGTTGCCTTTTAGCTCCCTAGGATACTCGGGGATCAAGGGTGGTTCAAGTGTGGCAATCATGTAGATGTTTTCTGCTGCCAAGTCACAGCTCTCCGGCCATACTATGATGCCTTTGGTAAGGGCCTAAGGTTAACCTAGGTCGTTATCCGCACTGAAAAGCTGAGGAATCTGCACAAAGATTAAGAGATTGCTGGGTCCCCTGTGTGGGTACTGGGTGTCTAGGTTGGGGGTTGCTTGGAGGAGGGTTACAGGGGGTGAGCAGCTGACTGTGCAAAAAAACAATTTCAGGGACAAGGAAGGGATATTATGAGAGTGATCGATCTGTCTCCCCGAAGTCATGATCTACGAGAGCAATACCAGACATGGGATCTCCCTACTGTACGACTATCTGTTAGAACCTGCCTTGTCACACCCATTCAACAATTCAATTACAAGTACTCGAGTACCCACAAGTTAGGTGTTATCTCTACCATTCCTCAATGCCAAGAGCTCGCACTCTGCACGAAGTCGGTCGCAACTGCCGCGCGTAAAGACTATTGTGGTAGTATTAAGGAAAATTGGTGAAGGCTCAGGGGAGCTTTTTGATGGTAATTGTGCTTTATACTAGAGTCATCTCCATCGCAAATTTTTCTTTTTTTGGATTGCCCGAGGGTACTATCGAAATCCTTTTTTGCACAGTCGGCGGCTTAGGCTTCCTTAAGAAGCGGAAGCTCACGGATGGCCCACGGGGTATTCAAGTGACAGAGGATAAAAACCTTCTCTTGAGAGAGCTTGCCTGAGCCCGCTGTTATTTAATTGGATGGGGGTTTGTTATGGCGTTTGTTTGCTGATACGATATAACCTGATTATTAGTCACGAGTGTGGTTGATAAAAAGAGCCCCCGCCGAGTTTTTATCACCGCTATAAGTTTTTGGTGGGATGGGAGTAGAGGGTGTATGCAAAGTCCGGGGGCCTCTCTGCGATCTGCCCTCCCGCTTATCTCCCCCCTCCTAGCAAAAGTACCGGGACAGGGGTTTGGGATGGAGCCAAGCATCACGTGCGACTGCGCACGGCCTTTGTCGGGTCATGGAAACTCGCTCGCACGTCTGGAGATATTTGCAAGACAGATCGAGCCCAATTTCGCGATATCGGCGCGGCCAGGATAAAATAAATTACATTGAATCGTGATACCCGAGAGGGGACGCGCCACCCGCGATCCTTACACAGCAGGTGGAAAGAAGTGAAGCACTGCACCGGAAATCCGAATCCGAAGCAAAGTGTGATACAAGACCGAATATCCAGCATATCAATTTCTTTTGGAATGTGATAGATTATGCGAGTGTATATCCTAATAACAGATAAACGGGAAAAGAATTCGCTATGCGGACCAACCTTCAGGCATGGTCCTAACTGCGGATCACTTGCATGGTATACGATCTTGGAGAGTAGTACCAAATGTGCGCTGGTGTGTTTTCTCCAGTTCACACTCAGTTTAGTCCCCCGAACACAGTGTGAGGGTTACTTTTCTGAACGGGCTTCAGCCGTGGTTGAAACCCCCTGCTTGTTTTAGCCAATAATGCTTCAAATTCCAAGTATCCCCATCTGACCCCCAGGTGCATAGCGGGAGTTCCAGGTTTGTAAGGTGATGCACGATTCTTTGTCTTACCAAGGTCGTCGTATATCGTAAAAACTCGAATAGAGGATAAACATGTTAGGGTGTCGTATAGTACAATACAGTAGCTACCTCTCCTAGAAAGGGGTTGTGTGTATCCCCCTTGTTTTGCCTTAATTGGGAGACTGAATTTGCGGTGTTACCCCCTCCCGTGGCCGAGAAGACAAATTCTGGAGTGCTGGCACATTTATCTTCAGTTCGTGTGCTTATGGTATTAATATAGTTGCTTCTCTTTCACCTTCTGGGCCTGTATCCCTCCTCCATCCCTTCTTACCTCACTATACTTGAGGATTTCTGTTGTCTCCGCTTTGACCCATTGAGAACACAACTTGCGCATCTAACTTTGGAGATATCAAAAGATCTCCTGGTGGTCGGACACTCGTGGGAAGATGGCCTCAAGGTATAACACTAGGTGGTTTTTCTATATGGGTCCGGATCGGCTAATCGGGTATCAGTTTGAATCTAGTTAGACCTCCCCTCGAGATAATCCGTGGAAACTTCTCAGGTAATACAGGCGACAACAACGCCATAGGCAACAACAACATTATCACAAACAATTATAGTACATCTCAAGATGTTCCTAGTATGTAGTTTTTCACGGTCTCTCTTTGATTTCAACTTGTGGCTAAGAATTTGTGTAGCAACCTTGGACGAGCTAGTAAGGTGCAATCGCTGCGGAGTATCGCCGCCGGAAATTGACTTGGATGATCTGCCCCAGGATGATACTGGGAAATGGATTTTCGAAGATCCCGGGTATAAGAAGTGGCAGAGAAGCGAAAAATCCGAGCTTCTCTGTGTCTACGGTGGCCTTGGGACAGGAAAGACAATGTTGGCCAAACGTGTTGCGGCCAGATTTCTCAATGAACACCGCGGTTCACATGGAGGGGATAAATTTGCGTGCCATTTCGTCTCACCCGAACTTCCCACAGGCGGGCCATCTGCTGATGAGGCCCAGCCACCACAACGCAGGCTTGCCAAAGTACCATGGGACTTACTGTATGGTATTCTGCGGCGGAGTGAGAACCTTTTCCATGTCTGCAAGGATGAGCTTAGATATCAAGGAGATAATTTTTTGACCAACCCGGGATCCTTATGGAGGGTTCTAGGAAAGGCGATCCAGGGTTGTGAGCCAGGACCCGTATACATTCTTATCGATGGCGTGGATCGGTTTGCGGGGAGCTTGTCTAAGGAGCTGGTCGGCAGGATTCTATCGCTCATGACTATCCGCGTTGTCAAGATATTTCTCTCAAGTCGGGACTCCACCCACATTTTGGATTATCTTCCCGAATGCACCGAGATCGACCTTAATTCGAATATTTTTGTGAGAGCGGATGTGAACAATTTTATCAGGAGCAGTGTCGGGGCGTTCAGGAGGTGGGAGGTTGTTCAGAGGGAAAGAGCAATCAAAACCCTTCAGGAGAAGTCGGAAGGCACATTTCTCTGGACATCGTTGGCGGTTGAACACTTGAGTTCCTGTATAGACTTTGATTTCGAAGACTTTCTAAGGGAGTTCCCGCCAGGGCTTGAAGACGTATACCAAAAAATGGTGCGCAGTTTGCCACCAGGGGGCCCGTCGAACAAGGTGCTAAATGTGATCCAGTGCGTGGCACTTGCCATGCGCCCGCTCAAGTTTGGGGAACTCGGACATTTGCTGGCATTTATGGAAGACGAAGCAAAAACTACGCAACAGCGGTCTCCGGGAGGAACTGTGCCTAAACTCCAGCCGAAAACAGAGGCGCAAATGGTGCGCTATGTCCAGTCCTCTCAGTCGTTTCTCCGAAAGACTGCCGAACATGTATCCATTGTCCATCATACGGCGGTAAAATTCCTTTTCGAAGGAACCTTCCAGGATGGCATACGGGTACCCCCCAAAGCCGAGCTCGACCTCAAAGCCGCTTGGGAGTGCTTTCGATACCTTCATTACGCTCTTGCAGACCCTGTGGAATCCCTAAATCAAAATGAAGGGGGACGTGATGATGGATCCCTGGGGTCCAGTCCAGAGCGAGATACCCTGGGCGAGCTAGCAGAGACTCCACAGGAAGTATCACAGAAGCGCCAGGAAGCGGCTGTAGCCAAGTGGCCATATATCAGATATGCGGCAGAATACTGGTTCCTCCATGCCCGTCGGAGCATAAATATTGCAGAACAAAAATTCTGTGATGACTCTGCCCGTAGCTGGCTGCAATATCCGTTCTTCGATACTGGTGGCACTATACGGGATCAATGGATTGAGCTCTGCAGAGATCCAAAGATGAAGGTTTTGGAGGGGGAGCAGACGCCACTGCATGTTGCGGTCTGCCTGGGGCTCAAGCCACTGGTAGAAAAAGCCCTCTTAGATTACGAAGCTGGGGCAGATAGTACGAGCGGCGACCTATTGCCCCTACACCTAGCGGCCAAGTTCATTTCTGAGGCATACGAGATCCTGATTGCTAGTGACCACACATCCCTCCTCACAGCGTTGGGTAAATACGGCAACACACCACTCCACGAAGCGGCCATTTCTGGCCATAGTCTCATGCTGCAGGGCCTTGTGAAAAAATTCAAAGAGCTCGGGCCCGAGATATATAGTACCCAAATCAACAAGAAGAATAAGTTCGGCGATACCCCGCTTCACCTCGCCGTCCGGTTCGATCACCTGGATATTGTAGACCTTCTGGTCAAGAACCACGCGAATTGTTCTATCAGGAACAATCATGGAGTGACAGCGTCGGAATTGGGCCAAGAGCTCGGGAGAAGAGATAGTGTGGATATTGTAGAAAAGGTGGGGAAGTTTTGCGGGACTAAGAAGGAGACTGCGGAGGGAATTGCGGAGGGGACTGCGGGGGGTGCTGTCGGGGATACTGAGGGGGATACTGTGGGGGATACTGTGGGGAATACTGTGGGGGATGCTGTGGGGAATACTCAGCCGGATACTGAGCAGGGTGCTGAGCTGGATACTGAGCCGGATACTGAGGGGGATGTTGTAGGGGATGTTGCGGAGGATACTGAGGGGAAAACTGCGGGGAGTGCTGCGGGGGGTATAGAGGAGGATACACAGGAGGATACCGAGGGGGATACCGAGAGGGATACTGCGGGGGATACTGAGCCGGATACTGAGCCGGATACTGAGAAGGGTGCTGAGCGGGGTAGTGAGCCGGATACTGAGGGGGATGTTGTAGGGGATGTTGCAGAGGATACTGAGGGGAATACCGCGGGGGATACTGTGGGGGATACTGTGGGGAATACTGAGCCGGATACTGAGCAGGGTGCTGAGCTGGATAATGAGCCGGATACTGAGGGGGATGTTGTAGGGGATGTTGCGGAGGATACTGAGGGGAATACCGCGGCGAATACTGCAGAGGTACCTAGGAGGGGACTGTGGAGGAGGGTGTGGAGGGGACTGTGGGAGTGCCTGGGGGGATGCCTGGGGAGGTGCCGGAAATGTGCCCGGCAAGGTGCCTGGGTGCGCGTATCTAGTCCCACCACGCCCACCTTGGGGATACATGCTTAGATCGTTAGAAGGAAGAAAGGTGCTACTGTGTCCTAGTCGTGTAGTGGGAGAGGGGAGAACCCTTTCCCCAGCCCACGGCTTATGATTTTTTGACTAGTATTACTCCCCTAGCCACTGTTGGCACGTTGGTCTCATTTATTATGTATCATGCGTTGCTGCGAGGGATTTTCACTTGGTTAGGTTATGGACTTCTTCAACTCTCGGGAGTGGTGGTGCCTGTGAGCCGTTGCCCACGCTCTCTCTTGAAGGGTTGCGTTCGCTTGGTTGTTTGATTTTTTTTACTTGGTTGGAAGTTCTAGTGATTGTTCGGACTTGGGTATCGGCGGTATATAGTGGGTTTATTAGATTGCTAGTCATTAACTGTGAGAGAGGGTTTCGGAAAAGAGAGCGATCCATGTTCACTGTTCCGTTCGTTGTTTTAGGGTGGTCGGTGTGTCATGATTTATGTTTAGTGGAATACCGCTCTGGTCGTACCGTGCTACTGCGACAATATTTTGTTTAGTTTATCTGAGGGTGATTGGGTGTTATAACATTTTACCAATCATGGGATATGATCGTGCAGAAATTATCGAGTGATCGTATATGACGTAGATTCTTTCAATCTTCCCACCCATCCCTCCTTCATTGATAAATTTTTTTAATGATATTCACAAGGTAAACCCAAAGATCACCCCCGAGATGTCTTCCTAGCTGCAGCAGGTGTGTACCCCTTCAACTACCTGGCTTTCCCCATCCTGCTCGAACTCAAACCTGCCGGCGATGGCAGAAAGCAGACATTTAAATTCCACCTTGGCAAGCGCATTCTCAATGCACCTCCTACGCCCTGCTAGCAACGTGAGAAACCCATATTTACTCTCGGAGGCGGGCCACCCCCCGCCGGCCGACCCAGTGACTTACTACCCCGCCTTTGAGCCCCACAATGGCCCCTTGTGTTTATCGCAAACGGGGAGAGTACAACAGGCTGCCCTTCCGTGAAAACTGATTATTTAGATTTTCTCTTTTATCCTCCCCAAGTTTGCGGTGGACAAACTTGAACTTAATGGAGTAATCAGTTCAAAGAGAAAAAGTTACAAAATAGCTCTGGTTGTTTGTAACTTTGCTCGCCCAGCTAACTCAAAACATATTTGGGGGATACGAAGGTAATTGTGTCAAAACATAAGAGCCCCCCAAAGAAGTGATTCCTGTTCACTGCAGGAAACTCTACCTTCCGTAACGCTCTTGAAACGTACTGTGGCTGGACCCAGTGTTTCCACGTCCTCACTAGAACCTTTCGGTGCTCTGGGAACCCACAGATACATGGGTTGGATAGCGCAAACATGTGTTGGGGATGGACAAAGTTGACAGTAAGCACTGATTGTGTGTGCTTGATTTGTGTTAGAATTTTTTTGGAGATTTGAGATTGTGGTGGATCTCTTTGATTTCATTATAATATCCTTTCCCTTTTATGTCTTTCTGGTTTTTCGCCCACACTCTCTATCGAGGATCCTACACCTTTCCACATTTTTTGTCCACAATTCCTATAGACATATTTTCTTTAGGTGACAACAATCTCCGTTTATTCTTGCGATTCTCATTGCGGCTCTGAGGAGTAGATATACCGATATTCAGATACTTTCCCTATATACTTGACGATTCTAGCACAAAAGAAAGGAAAGTAACATGGACAACATCCAAAATCTTCATAGCGAAAAGAAACATCAGGTCAAGACACTAGTTTCCTAGAGTATTCTATCGATAACACCATCCTCTCCAAGAATGTTTTACTATATTCTCTACAGCTCCCATGGGCTATTAAATTCCGCTGCATCTGTGCTGGCTCACCTTTGGGCGCCTTTGAGAGTTAAGATTCTGGACAAGGTTGGATCAATTTGTGATTGCTGGTCTCTGTTCTGTCCTTACCGGTAAAGGAGTGTGTCTAGTTCCGGATGCCAAATCTTCTGAGGATGCAACTGTGAATCGGCAGATGTGCTGAATATTGGTATGTAATTATGGAATCTGGGTGGATCCACGAACATATAGAGAAGGTTGAAAAGCATAGGAAGGGTAAAGTCCGGTGACAAAAAACTCGGGCCGGCAACGCAACAACAACATATGCCCGATCATGTTTTTATGAGCTACCAACCAACCACACTACTGAAAGAGATGAAATTTCAAACACATATTTTATAAATATAGAGGAAAATTGTAAATAACTTTCAAAGAAAAGAAATTCAATATTTTGTATACCATCCTCTTACTTCCAGCACAGCAGCCACCCTCTTAGGCATAGACTCTCAGAACTTCTCCAAAAAGTCCCCCTCAATATCATTTGCCCAAACCTCTGAGAGAGCATTTGAAAGACTCCTTCTTACTACTTCAGGGCCCCCTTTTGCCTTATGGATATCAGGAAAGTGCTGGTGCAACCTTTCCTTAAGCCTCTTCCAGCAATGCTCAATAGGGTTAAGGTCTGGTGAACAGGCAAGCCATTTCATGACCTGTATATTGTTTTCCTCAGGCCAAGTCAGGGTATCTCTTGCAACATGTATTTTTGCATTATCCTGCTGAAAAACAGGATCTCCAATTGTATCTTCAACCTCTTGCAAAGTATCCAGCAAACCATCCTCCAAAACCTGAATATAGACCCATCTATTGACAGTCTTCTCAAAGATAGGAATGAAACCACCCTTACATCACCCCCAAATGCAAGCCCATACCATTAACTTGATACCAGGCCCCTTTGTCACCCTTGAATACACTATTTTTTCCACTTTTCATCTGGTGTTCTAAAGACCCAAATACTCTTTGGATTTTTAGACTTTTCCACCATGCATTCGTCACTAGAAACAACCCCCTCCCATTCCTCCTTTGTCCATTCCTTATACTCCTTTGCCCAGGCAAGCCTCTGGGAGGCATGACTTTCTTTCAAAAGAGCTTGCTTCTTTGCCTTCCACTTCTTGATATTGACTTGGGTAAGGCTGCGCTTGACTGTCCTCACAGAGGCTTGAGGGGCAATTTCATTGCGCAATTCTGCCAATGGCTAGCACTTATTGTGCCTTGATGCCCTAGCTAGGTGGCGCTAAATTTGTTAATCGCTTATTCTGGGTCTGCCAGTTGAGGAACCATTTTTGGTAGAACCCCTCATTTCATATCTCTTGTAATGGTTTTTAACAGTAGATAGAGGGTGGTGAAGATGCTTGGAAATGGAGGAAAAAGAGTCATTTTTTGATCTTTGGGCAATTATTTGTCCCTTCTCAATCTCTGATAGAAAGCTGGTCTTCTGAAGAGGCATGGTTGTTGGGTAGTGAGTTGGCAAAGATGTGGGATAGATGGTGTTGTTGCCACATAAGCGCCGATCGGCCCGAGTTTTTTGTCACCGGACTTTAAGTAAGAACTTATGAAAATGTTTGCTGATACTTTTATATAAGTGCGATTTTCGAGTCTGGTTTACTCTGGTTTGGGAATAAACCTGGGCATCGGGGGACGCGCAACGATGATACCTTAAAATCGACCCACCTGATCTCGGTAAGTATCAAGAGGTTGTGGTTGAATTTTCGATTCTTGGACAATAACGGGCAGGGTAAAGGGATTCTGAGCGCAGGCTACAAGACATGTGCCACTCGCAGGAGGGAGAGTGCTTTATGAACAAGGAGGGATGGAGGAAGGTTTGGATATAATACATGCAGGAAATAATTACCAATCTAGCCCTGAATGCAGTATTGCTGTATATAGAAGAAGTGAGGTGGGGACTGAAATATGGACTGAAAATTCGTATTATAACTACAGAATAATACTCTACTCTTGCAGTTACAGGAATGCTCAGTCCCTATTTTTACTTTTTTATTTGGCCTGGACAGCAACTACGTGTCTAGATTTAGCTTAGGGGTTCCATCCTGCTTATAGATTCTCACCTTTGTCTATTTTTTTTCCTGTTTGGAGGCGGCTTTTCTCTTTCTGTCGAGTGATACACGCAATGTCCCGCACGAGCGCCTCGGCAATTACCCTGATGGGAATAGGAACAGCGGGAGGTATTCCAGATCCATTTATATATAAAACTTGCTTCTAGGCCAAGCAGCTATCCCTATGGGATCGGGGATCTAACAGATGGTTTCAGGAAGAGAAAAACTCTATTTTCGTCACTCAACTAGTTCTACCAATGCGAATTTGGCACGGTCTTCGGGCTTTCGATAACGCCATTAACCTCTTTGAAGCTTCAAACGATCCCTAAAGCAAGCAACAACGCAAAATTACGCGGCCTAAGGGCCTTCAACGAGCCAGTTAGACATTTGGCATCCCAGACAAACATATGAAACTATTTACCAGATTGTCCCAAAATTCGGTTGTGCTAATTTCGGCCGAACGGGGTACCATAGAATACCAGCACTCTGCCACCTAGGCGGGTGCTAGTCGTTGGCCTCCGTGAATCTACTAAATATGGAGAAGTGGGAGTTAGAATTACACGAGGTGAGAGAAGATGTGGTCATTCAAGGGCTCCGTACTTTGCGCCTAACTTGAAAATATTACTGCACTGAGGGGCAGGGGAGTGTGAGGCTGATATATATGGTGGAGCCCGCGGCATGGTACCTCCTTTCACGTGTCCGGCGTCAAGGCATCGACTTCGAGGACAAATCTTTCAGAGAATCACACACTCTCACTCGCTCTGGTGGGGGAATCTGATGATCGGGGCGAAAGGAACTCCATTTCGCAATTTTTTGGTATTTTCTGTTGAGAGATGGTAGTTTGGTGTCTGCTTCCTGCTCGCTGTTGCGGGTAGACTATGGGAGTGTGCGTGGAGGTCTGCGTTCCACATCACCGCTTACGTCACCAAGGTGGGATATATACTTGGCCATTCCAAAAGTATCCGGAAATCTTGGCGTTTCCTAGGCTGCGTGCATGTCAAGATTCCCAGATACCTGTGGAATCGCCGGGTATATATCGCTCATGTTCCCCTTAGTTAGGTATGATGGTTAGCTCAGCTTCCGCTACAAACAGAATGTTTAATTTCCAACATTTCTTTTTTATCACGGGATAACATCACTCCTTACCCGCTCACTAACCGCCAGTGCCAAGTCCCCATTTCACATCCAATCTGATAAAATTTAATGTACAATTTTTAATTACAATAGGTAGGATAGAAGCAATCGATAAAAATCTAATGAGCAATCGAATACCATCCATCCCTTTGCTTTGATGGCTGAATGGGTTCCCCTATAGTTGCCTTCTACTAGTCTTTGATCACTCCTGGACACCCTCCTCGTATTTCCACCGGCTTAGTAATGTGCTTACCGGCATTCTTATTCTGAACAAGTCGTTGGTTTTGTTGACCTAAAATGGTTCTTTATGGGCAAAGACTTCCAGAAAGGGGGATAATTTTTTCCCATGCCCGTTTGTGGCGGCTACGCTGGAACCATTTTCTGGTCAACGGTTTTACGGCCGGTGGAGCAATGGGGGGTGGAGAGCCAATTTTTTTATCATATTCTCCTGTCTCCAAAGCCTTTTCAACTCTCCAAGTAGGTGTGGACCAGCACATACTCCTAGGGTGCGAGAACAGCTTTGGAAGACAAGAGTGTACGAGCCTAACGTCGGGGTCGAACCCACAACCTTCAAGCATCTGGTTTCCAAGGAATTTAGAAGTCTGATGAGCTATGACACCATTACGTCACCCTGGCCACTGTATACCGGATTAAGAGAAACCCTCCTCTATTACACCCTACCCAATCCTGGACCCCTACTACCTGGAACTTCGAGGTCTCAGCCTTTATATTGCGCCCTAACACGGCAATCCGTTATGATATAACGGCAATCATAATTTCAAAATCATACAAGGATCATAAACCCTAGCAAAAAGAATTATTAAAAAAATAAAGAATTAATTGAAAATTTGGATAATCTAGAAACAACACCAAATTTTAGGATGTTAGGGGACGTTTACTTGTTTCACCTAGCCGATCCCAGAAACGTATATGAAAACAGGATGGTGGAGAAACATATTTTACATGCGTCACAAGAAACCAGATCCAGGTCTCTACCGGTTTCACTAATTGTGCGAGCTATCTCTCAGGAAACCGCACCATATGATAGGCGACTGAAACCCTCGGCAGTGAGACATGACTTGGATTCAAGAGATATTTACAGCACGGCTCTGAAACGGATAGAGGAGAACGGTGGCCAGGAAACAAGGCTCGTGAGGGCAGCACTGATCTGGATCTCGCATTCGGAATGGCTATTCTAATTCAAGGGTTATTGTAATTTAAGGAACTTCTCGACGCCCTGGCAGTTGAGATGGCATCTGCAGGTCTTAGCGCCGAAGGAGTCCTTTATTTAGCCTTGGGACAAATCCAGGACTTTTACTAACGGGGTACGAATTGCACTAAAGCGTGGCCATTCTTGGCAAAAATAATATTATAATAACAAAGGGGTTGCCCCAATAACCATGGAAACTTGAATAACTGGACAGTGTGCTATGTTGCCCTCTCCTCGCTTAGTGGTGTCAAGAAAAGTTTTTTATCCCGGGTACTCGAGTAGAGGGAAAGGGGCCTTTTTGCCTCGTCTTTTTTGCCCCCTTTCTAGAGAAGGGAATTTTGGACAAAGTTACATACTTGTGGCATATTGTCCAAGTATTCAAGCCTTTACAGTATGGCAATACCCGTTGGTGTAACTTCTTTGTTGACTTACTATGATATATACTGTGGAATATATTTTTTTTATTGGAAAATAAAAAGGAGAGGAAATTGCACTGTTATTTGCTAAGAATGATCATATTTTAGTGCGGTCCGTACACACAGCTAACAAAGTCCTGGATTTGTCCTAGAAGTCTCTCACACTCAACTAACCTTGTTTGTGCGAGTAACGCTTGGTTACCAAGGATGGGGCTCCTTCGGCGGAGACATTGTTGAACTGCTGCTTAGTGTTTGTTATCATGGGGAGGGTTTTGCTGGTCGCTGGACACCACCTCACCCCCTAGGAGTATAATACCTTTTTCACCTGGTCCAACCTCATTGGTGCTCGATAATTGCAGTAACGTGCCTAAACCTTCAGATTATTGGTCTCGCCGTTTGCTGGGGCATTGATAATCGCACTTGTTTCTGTCTGGTGTATCTTTATAGAAAATTGGGGGGGACTGAAGGCTAAATAGGTTATTGATATGTACATGAAATAAAAACTGTTTCTGTTGACCTCGGATAAGTTCAAGTTTCTATCTACATGGAATCGGTAGATGTTGTGCAGATAGAACTGCCTCCTTCTCGAATCCCTTAACACGTTAGCCGGGATAAGAGGAACAAGTCTCAGGAAAACTGAGTATCCTGTTTTGACGAGGGTTGGAGAAAATGCTAGCAAAATAAACAAAACCGTACTTAAAAGGGAAATTTAGGCTCCTAATGCAGTTCTCTCATATAAATTAAGAATGTACCGTGCTAGAACTTGAGATTGCGGTTACTGTCGTATGAGAGGTTGCGCTCAGGTTGCTAACCACTAGTCCTATCCAAGAACTATACTAGGGGTCTGCGTCAGCCCGGTAAGAATATGGTATGCGGCCCGACCTGGCGGGGAGTGGTCCAGTGGTGACAAAAAACTCGTTCCTTTGACCATTTTACACCAAGGCTAGCCATTTACAGAGACTCCCAGCTCGGAACTACCTGGACAAGAGATCTCAAGAAGCTGTAACAATCATGACAACAACTACTTCTTTCTATAATCGAAGCGCAAAGCCTGTAAATGATGGCTTGCGATGTTCTATGACATAGCCGACAAGATCCGAAAGTGATCGGGGCCTTTGCTTGGGGGTGCCATACGAGAGATTACAGCAGCCCCCCCTCCTTTAGGCTATTACTCGTTTTTCAATCTCATAAACCTTCCATTCGATTTTCTTCGGCGAAAACAGCTCTCTATCTGTTTCCCAGTTTATCTGGTCCAAAGTGGAACCCGCCAATTTGTTGGGGGTTAGAAGAGGGTCTTGGTTGGTTAGTATGCAGTGCAGCGAGGTGGTTGTAGGATTAACAGGGGGTGTATTAGTGAGGTTTTTACTTGCGATATTCTGGATAAGAACGATGAGAATAGGTTCTAAAGATGGGGCTTGTTCCTCCAGAAACATTTTTCTAGCTTGCAGCTGGTCTATTGGGAAATGTAGTTGGCAGATAAATCCTGAAGTATTACTGGATATGCTTACTCGGTTCTTGAAGGGAAGGGGGTAATTAGGAATCGATTCGCCTCGATCAGGCATGTCGTCTATCCACAGTAGCATCGGGTGTTGGCCGCCTCAGACACCCATAGGGGTGTACTGATTGGACCGGCCCTTAGAGTAATCGTTCGAAAGAGTGGGCATCCACGATAGGAGGATGGCACTCTTGGAGAATTGCTTGGGAGACGGCGGTGCGTGCTAGATATCATGTAACAGTTGGACTAAAACCTGCCTCCTCGTGTTTTTGTTCTTGGCCGTGGGGGACAGGGTTTCCGGAGTCGTCCCAGCCGAGTACGGAGATTCCGCAAGGGTGCAAGCCAGGAAACCCTCAGGAAGGGGCACACACGGAGGGCCAGGACCCAGCAACCCCTCCCCGCTCCTCACACCAAAACCGGGGGCCTGTGGTCCACCGGGTCCGGCATGGGGACAGCTTGCGTGGTGGCGAGGTACAGACGAAGATATGGAGGGAGAAGGTGTCGTAGAGAGGCAAGAAAACGAAAAAGAGGAAAGCGCGGGAGAGGGGGAGAAGCAGTGGAGGAGAATGGCTCCGAAGGCGGTGGCGGTGGGCGGGAGAGTTGCTCTGGTGCTGTCGCATTGCGTGGGCTTGCGCGTTTGTGCACCAGATACGATAGGTGATCGACGGTTGCAGTTTATGCAGCCGAAGAGGACTCCGAAGCACTCGATTAGGGTGACCCGCTGAGGGATACCGCCGGAGAAGCAGGGGATGATAATTAAGATGTTGAGGAGCAGATAAATTGCCCCCATCTTGAAAACAAAGCGACTATTGTGTTGCCTTGAAGAAGGGCAGTGGTGAGTTTGAGAAGGGGGAGTGGTCTGGTCCCTTTTGCTTGGATGCCTTCACTTCCACTGTTCTTTGTTTTGCTTTTACTTTATTGTTACAAAGTTGACAGTAGAGAACATTTATCCCGGATGGCTTGAGAGTCGTAACATGTCCCACGGCCCTTCGTCCTGACTGCAGCTTGGCCCGTATGATAGCAGAGTATTTTGGCCCTTCAAGAATTTTTTCGTTACATATCGTTAACCACCACTCGCAGTCTACAAACGCTTATAGTGAAGGTGTGGGAAGGGGAGACCAGAGACGAGGAAGCTCAATACAATGCAGCGAGACTCACAAGTCTCTAGCTAACACGCCCATACAGGGGGGAAGAACAAAAACGGGAGGGAACACGTATGATACCTAACCTTACAACACCTCTTCATTCACCTGATGTTTCCGAGCAATACCCCCCAGCATCACACCTTAGAAGGCCCGACCAACACTCCCCGTCTGCTTGCACCTGCATATTACCGCTACCGCGACACTAAACTAAAGCCGAAATACCCACCCACCCGCTCACCATGTAGCTAACCAACCCTCCGGGTACATCCCCGTTCTCAGACTAGGGCACGGTAAGCTATAGCACCTTGCAACTTACCTTACTTTACTACCCACTTGATAGCCCGTATTACCATAAAATAACTGAGGGAAAGTCTTGGTCACAGCCTTAGTCAACATACCAATGTAGATAGTATAGAGATAGGCACCTAAGTTTTGCATATTTTGCTAGCAAGGGATGTTTGCCTAGCACGAGTACAGTACTAGTACAAATAAGGAATTGGGTATAGTGGCTACCCAATTCACCCTCTTACCCCGTGGCAGCAGAACATCCCTTGGTAGTAAAGCATACAAAACTTAGGAGCTACTATATACCTCTGGAGACCAGCAGAGACATTATAGCTTTATTATGAACTTGGCTACCGTAATTTCTCCCAAACCAATGAAAACAAATACGAGCCGTCGTGGGGTGGCAGGTATGAAAAAAGACATGATAATGCTCATTTTCTGAATCTTCTCGTAAACAGCTAGCTTTCCGGAGCCGGACTCACGATGGCACCGCCGTCACAGGTGGTCACTCAGCGAAACGAAACGCCAAGCGAGGATAAATGCGGGGTAAGAAAAAGTTTTCACTCTGCTCTCACACTCTCCAAAAGCACACACTTTCTCTCACCAACTTCTTTTCTCTTGCTCGCAACTTAACTAACATGGGTGGAAAAAACAGGAGTATAAATAATCGATCCAAGGAAAAAATTCTCAACTCATTCCATCGGCCTCTACACTCGTCCATCACCTTCCCGGTTCCTCCACGCAAGTCCCCATTCCTTATACCCGCTCCCCCGCTAACAAAAGAAATACAGGCCCTACAAAGAGTCCGGCTGTCGAACAGCATTTCTTTAACCCTCAGGTCCCTACCGTTCCCGTTCCCGCTCCCGCTGCCGCGATCGCGCCCGTCTCCGGCAAACATTTTGCCCCGAGCAAGCCAACGACCGCGAACGAACCATGAACGACAAACCAACGGCGAAGACAACGGATACGAATAGCGAACGGTGAATGGCTTTCCAGTGGATGGCTGGTGGTGGGCACCTTGAGAACCTCTCAAACGATTAACGGTGAATCACATACGAACGAACGGTAAACAGGCGACCGGCGAACAAGCAAACAAACGACCGAACGGACGGTAAGGGTGGGATGTGGATGCAAGCATGCCGAGCATGTTATGAACATGTCTGGCATGTTCTAATCATGCCAGACAGGTTCTGAGCACGTTGGGTTAGTTGTGAGCATGCCGAGCAGCATCTCCGGTTTTTCATGATTTCCAACATCTTCCAGCCAATTTCAATTACTCCCTGTTCCCTACTTGCTGCATGGGATTTATTTGACTGTACATTGGAGAGAGGTACTCCTGGTAGTCCTAAGGAGGCTAGAGTGTTCTTTGGCGAAGTAATTCAATTCCTTAGGTGTGGGAGACCATACCTCTGAGGTGCTCCGGGGGTCACTATGGATGCCAATACAGTCGGACGTTGAAGTTGCCTCTCCCAGTAAGGTCTGTTTTGTTTTTGCTTTTATTTGTCTCGGCGGAGGACTGAGTCAGCTTTTTCCGGAGCGATTGCACTACCTCTTCCAAAGAGGGGAATTCTGGACATCTTTGCGTGGTGTTCAGTCCCCACCGCATGATACCTGATACCGGTACGATCATTCATGAGAGGATAGACTGAAATTGGTGCAAAAAGGCAGTACACTTGGTACGGTATGGAAGTGCTGATTCCTGTTTTTCTAATTCAATAAGGGTTTTTTAAGTCTTCAATTTATATCAGATTCTTTAATTCTCAAAAACTTAGATACCAACTGTTACTTGAGTCGATGACCCATATCCATGGTGGGACCATACGCAACGATAAGCGACACCACACGACCACCAGCACCTTTGCTCAGCCACCCCACCAATACTTGTACTATGATACCAAATCTTTCCGTGTCATAACTTACGGTAGCCCCCCTTTTTTATTCTCTCCTCCTCTCCCCCCAAGAGCGCAGGAGGGCAGTTGTTAAGGGGATTATGGGAGACGGTACTGCGGAAACTGCATATTAACAGAATGGTGGATATGGTATCAATTGAAAGAGCTGGAAGACTGGATTGGAGGAGTAGGGTTGGTGGGCGGGAAAGTCAAAAGTATCATACCGCAAGAACGGACTAGAATTGTGCTTATTTCATGGTGGATAACCAACCCTGCCATAGTTCCCGCTGAGGTTGTGATACCAGGCCGCACATTAGATGGCCTCCATAGACTTTCAGCAAAATTTGTGCTGATAATATCTCTACGCCAAGGAGCTGCCGGAAGAAAACCGTAGAAAGGGGGCATCAGGGCGAAGGTGTCGCGCATGGGGTGTCAATTGTGACGGGAATTTAGATATTAAATTCTGGAAAAAATTTAACATCTGTTATCCACTATCACTGCGATCTCTACACTTAACCTCTACAACTATTCTTCTCCCTAACCGTATTCGCCTTCCGCTCGGTATTTGGTTCGGTGGATCTTCCATATCTCGTAGTTCCAGAGCTATGCTCTGCTCGAACCCCTTGCCCATAGCCTAGCACCCGAATACCGGAACCAGGGCAGCTTCTCACAAGATTTTCTGGCTTCTTTCAACACCTGCCTAACTGTTAAGAATACTTAAAGGATTTCCTGCAGCTGGGGTCGGAATCTCGATAAAGTAAAAGTTCGAACAATGAACGGGTCTGGCATTGAACTGTTGGGCAAACACTCGAGTCTCTGATTGGGCGTCCTGCCGCCTGTGATTCCATGCAAGGTCTGTCGAACGGTTCGATGTCAACTTGAAAAGCTTGGACATAAGTTGGGGAGTCCAGCGCAGGTGGGTCGCGGTTAACGGTTTAATGACATAATCAAAGCAAAGAGGCAGGGTAGCGCCGGTAGGCCACCAGTTCCAAGTATGGAATGGTACCGGTAAGTAAAACGGGCCAGTCATCGGGAGGTAACTTAGGATATGTGGTGACTGCTCCCATAACATCTTATAGCTCTTATTAACTCATATACTCGGGCACGGTGGTATATGAGTACTGAAACCACCATAGCGCTCAGGCAGCAGGGAGGTTTTGCTACCACATCGTAGCTTGTACAGTATTAGTACGAGTACACTCATATCAGCGAAGTTCTCGAAACACCTCAGATAACCCACCAACTCCGTCCCCAGATAGCAAGACACGGATGACTTTTTCTCGAGAAATCTCAATCTAGTAATGGTAGGTTTCGTAGGCAATGTTCGCGTTTTTTTCCTAGTTAAACAGCTTCTGCAATCCTCCAGTTGAAGATTGACAAGACTTTGCGATATATCGGGTTACTTGAACTTTGCCGACTCAAGTGTGTTGTCCTTATCACCGGAGAAACAAGACTAAGCTTTCGGAATGCGCACTAGTGTTTTGTGGCTTTGTGGCTCAACTTTGCACAGTCTTAACAATAGTTCTTAATAGGTACATCAGAAACAAATACCTATACTTCCCTACAGGTGATTGTCAAAATGAATATATGTCTCCGCAGAAGACTCCCACGAATACTGGACTAATGAAATTAACCTTTAGCTTGCATCCCCCGCTATAGCACTCGGGCCCCCAACAATGGTACTCATCTATATATTTGACGAGTCTTGCGTTGTCCAACTTGGGGAATGGGTTCAAGAGTGGAATGATGCATGTGTTAGTGTGCTTGCGCAATAGCAGTAAAAGTGCCAGCCATGGTGTCTTTTATCCTAGAAGGAGCACCACCCCAACACACCTATGAACCTCCGGGTTCAGTGGCTGGGTGGGATCGTGAGAAGCTTGTGTGTTTGTGGTGTTGAACCTCATTCTGACTTTCGAAAGTAGGAAGGTGGAAAACGGGGTCTGAAAAGTTGTGCAGATGGACCTTGTGCAAGTGCAGCACGTTGGCAATGAGAATTGTTCGGGCTGTTGTACCTGCGGTAGTCGTGCTCGGGCGCGGGTCAAGTGCGGTCGTGGCCCTGGGAGTCGTGGGTAAAATACCGCAGTAATGCTAACTACAAAATACTCCTGCTCCTAGTTACTATAACAAAAGAGATGTTACTCCAGATATAAGAGGGAGAGGTGATACCGTAGAATCGTAAATAATTAAACCATGTGCTCTGTAGTGGAGAATTCTCTAATTTGGAAGGGTGGTGAAAAACATAGCGAAAGAAAGCTGCTTGTAAAAGGGGAGAAAAAAACACTAGAGCTTACCAGAGGAGGCAGTTCCAACGACATAGCTCACGGTTCAATTATTTGGGATTTCGCGGTAGTGCGGTAATTGATGCTGAGTTTTCAAGCCATTTCAATCTCGCACTCCCAGAATCTATCCATCAAACTATCAATAAGCGGATCCGAATCTGTATCTTCTGACTTATCCTATTTCTGCTGCACGGCTGGACGCATTTCTGCCTGGGCTCCAGGAACTCTTGTGCGTTAAGACACTACTCAAGAATCCGCCACATGTTCTCGATGGGGTTGAAGTCTGGGGATGGAGTAGGACTTTGCGGATGAATAGGTAGCTTTTTCTTTGGTTTAGTCAGGGCACTTCTCGTTCAATGATGTGGAGCCGCAGCTAGAATATAAAGGGCTCCGGCAGGATCGTATCCTTCATATTGATAGTTAAAAGGACATAATGGGGGGTTTGGGGGCGGGGGCATGGTGGTTGCGCTGGTGGAAGTCTGGCAGCGGGGTTTTGATAATACTCGTGATCACGGCGCCAAGATCGTACTCGAAGTGCATGGCAACGGCACACCCCTCGTCAACCAACCATCCTGCTTATCAATCCCCAATAACTCAAAAGTAGCGCAACTTCCTGGTAGAAAGAGTAACAAAAATTTAATTCACCAGGATAACTTCGGGTAAAAGTAGCAAAGTAACTTACAGTCTTCACTGTAGTCGCGACGAAACTGGGTGGGTGACGAACCGGGATTAATTACCAGTAATATTTGTAACCCTAACCTTGGCCCTTTCCTTTTGTTGCCCGCAAAATGTCCCTGGTTTTTCGTTGATGCCAAGATGTGCCAATATTTGTCATGCCTCGCTGAGGGTGCTGCCTCGCTGAGGGCTCACGGTTTAGTCTAGGTGACGGGGAAAAAAAAAAAAAGAGACGGGCAGGGCGGCTGCCGAGGCAGTACTCGAGTAAGTAGTATGATACCGGTGTCGCGCTGTTCAGACACGATACTCGAGTACTGTAAGGTGGATGGTGTGTCGAATACGCACTAGTCCTGAGGAATTGTGGTGATCGTGACCTTCGGATAGCCTGCACGATATGATGATGACAAATTGACTTGTTGATATATGATACCGTGTAACAGGAGAGATAAGAAGAAGCAAAGAGAGGTGAAGCTTGACTCAATTGAACAGAGGAGAGAGTGTTCTATTGAGTTGTTATCTGACAGTTCGCTTGGCTATGCTAAGGTAGGAAAGCAAGAAACGCTTATAAGGAGGAAACTTCCATGCCAAGCTTCTCCCTTCCCAAACAGGAATTCCACAGGGTCAACACCCTATCGCATACATGACCTTAGACTATAGTCTACCTCCAACCACCACCTGCCCCTCACCGGTAGTGGGGTTCGGAAAATATTGCTGGCTAGCGTAATTTACCGAACATTTGGCGCCGCAGTGGCGCGGTTGCCACCGTTGACGCCCGCTCGTTTTGGCACACGAGGAGCGGGGTCTCCCTATAGACTACCGGTATTTAGACAACACACAAGGTTGGGCAACAACTTCTGGTTGTCTTCAGCCTCCAGGAATTTCACCAACACCCCCAACTACTGAATTTGTTCCCCTTAGCATTGGAGCAACGAGTGGAGAAAAATGTCTAGATATCTCACAGGCAATACCAACAGCTTCAATTTGTCGAATGTGTCGTTGAATGTGTCGAATGTGTCGAATGTGTCGAACCACTATACCGTCGCCGATGATCGGTCTAAAATCCTAACATGGCTTTCTCCACTTGAGCCCAAAATCCGACATCACGAGATTCGAACCCGCCGGGCCGACAACGTGGGGGGATGGCTGTTGAAAAAGGAAGAGTTTCGAAGGTGGTGCGATGGTGCTGGACAGGATGGATCCAAGCACGCGACTTTATTTTGCTGCGGCGATCCGGCAGCTGGTAAGACCTATTTCAGGTGAGACAATCCTGGGAGAAAACTAAGGAATGGTTGTGCTGACGAGCAGCGATACTAGTTCGCTGGTGGTAGACAGGCTGTGTGATAAGGCCGAAAAGGAAGACATTGCTGTTTCGTGTTTCTACTTTGATTTCGCGGCGAGGAAGGAGCAGTCTCCGACAAACATGCTCGGTTCACTACTGAAACAGATTGTCGGTGGATTGGAAAGGATTCCGGACGAGATACGTCAGGAATTTCAACTTTGCCAAAAGGTCATTGGTGGAAGGGGACTACAAGTGCCTGATATTGCGAAGATGCTGCAGACTGTTATATCTTTACGACCGACATTTATTTGTGTTGATGCCCTGGACGAATGTGAGGAAGGGCATCAACCTGAGGTTCTAGATTCCTTCAGACAAATCGCGAAGTCCCCAAACGCCCGCATATTCCTAACCGGGAGGCAACACATCCGGAGCGAGATTGAGAGGCATCTTGGCGAGAGAACGGCAATTTTACACATAAAACCCAACAATGATGATATTAAAGGATTTATCCGGATGAGGCTGAGTCAGGATACATCCCGAGACGCGATGGATAGTAGTCTGGGAGACGAAATTATCAACACTATTGCCGAGCAAATTCCTGAAACGTGAGTGAGCAATATGATGCAAAAAGGTTCTTACTTTTATCACTAACGATGACGCATAGATTGCTACTCATTTCCATAACCATGGATGCTATCCTTCGGGAAACTACAGCATCTTCTAGGCGAAGCAAACTCGGGACACTGACGGATGGCCTGGATTTGAAGGGTGTTTATGGTGATACCCTAGAGCGGATACAGGGGCAGGGTGGTGAGAGGGCAAAGATCGGGATGGCATCTCTAATGTGGATCTCGCATTCGGAGCGGGTATTGCAACTCGATGAGCTTTTCCACGCCCTAGCAGTCGAAATAGGATCTACGGATCTCGATCCCGAAAGAATTCCTTCTTTGGGGACCTTGTTGAGCTGTTGCTTCGGGCTTGTTGTCGTCGATAGGGAGACCTCGAACGTTCGCTTGATTCACTCCACTCTCCAGGAGTACCTCTTCAAATACCCCGACTTCTTTGGCGCAGCTCACTCGCGAATGGCAAAAACCTGCCTTACGTACCTCAACTTACAGATCTTTAAGGAGATCCCACCCTCCAGCCCCCAGCCAACTCCACTCCTCAAATATTCTTCCTTATATTGGGGTGCCCACGCCACGAGAGGGGTTTCAGAGAACGTGTTATTACCTGCGCTCGAGCTTTTCAGTCAAATCGAAAGCCATATATCTACAAAGTTGCTTTTGATGGATATCGTGTCGAAGACTGGTCGATATACTGGTGATATCCCTATCAACGGTCACCTGGTCGGGTTTACTGGATTGCATTGTGCATCGGTTTTTGGAATTACTGGAATCGCCACCGCTCTCATGGGCCGGCCAAATTACGATCCGAACAAAAGGGATTTCCTGGGTATTACGCCACTCATATGGGCTGCCATATGTGGGCAAGAGAAGATAGCAGAGTTATTGTTAGAACAGAAGACCGTCATTCCCGACAAACCAGATAAATTCTTTCGTAGAACAGCACTCTCATGGGCTGCGCGGAACGGACATGGAGGTGTGGTAGGAAAACTTCTTGCCCGGGCATCTGCCAACCCCGATGGCACAGATGGTTGGTGGGGTAAAACGCCCCGAGTGATGAATAAGGTCCTGGGAAAGAGATGTGTTAACCCCAGCAGGCCAGATAAATATGGTCAAACGCCAATTTCGCTGGCTGCTGAAGAGGGGTACGAGGGGGTGGTCAAGCTGCTGTTGGGAAGGAAGGATGTCAAACCTGATATGGCTGACGGATATGGACGGACTCCTCTCTTGTATGCTTCCAGCAAAGGGCGTGAGGGGGCAGTGAAGCTGCTATTGGAGCGGGGAGATGTCAGCATCCATAGGGCAGACACCAATAGTGAAACACCACTTCTCTCGGCTGCTGAGGGCGGGTATGAGGGAGTGGTAGACCTACTATTGGGAAGGAAAGATATCAACCCCAACACGCCAGGAAAAGCTGGTCAGACACCACTCTCACTTGCTTCTGGGAGGGGGCATGATGGAGTAGTGGAGCTACTGCTGGAGAAAGGAGACGCTAACCCTGATATTCCAGACGATAGTGGCCAAACACCGCTCTCGTGGGCTGCTGAGAAGGGGCGTGATGAAGTAGTGAAGCTGCTGCTGGGACGGGGAGGTGCCAACCCCAATATATCCGACAAAGACAATAAAACACCACTCTCGTGGGCTGCCGTTAATGGGCATGACGGAGTGGTGAAGCTACTGTTGGGGCGGGGAGACGTGAGCCCTAATATGCCAAGCAAGTCTGGCAGCACACCGCTCTTGTGGGCTGCCAAGAACGGACGTGACGAGGTAGTGAAGCTGCTGTTGGCACGGGAAGACGTCGACCCCAATATTCCGGACAATGATGGCGGAACACCGCTCTCGTGGGGTGCCGCAAAGGGGCGCGATGGAGTAGTGGAGCTACTGTTGGAACGGCGGGACGTCAACCCCAATATGCCAAGCAATTCTGGGCGAACACCGCTCTCATGGGCCGCTAGGAATGGGCGTGATGGAGCAGTGAAGCTACTGTTGGGACGGAAAGACGTCAGCCCCAACATATCCGACAAAGACGGTAAAACACCACTCTCGTGGGCTGCCGTTAGTGGGCATGATAGAGTGGTGAAGCTACTGTTGGGGCGGGGAGACGTGAGCCCCAATGTTCCAAGCAAGTCTGGCAGCACACCGCTCTTGTGGGCTGCCAAGAATGGACGTGATGAGGCAGTGAAGCTGCTATTGGCACGGGAAGACGTCGACCCCAATATGCCAGACAATGATGGCGGAGCGCCACTCTCGTGGGCTGCCGCTAATGGGCACGACGGGGTGGTGGAGCTACTGCTGGGGCGGGGAGACATCAACCCCAATATGCCAAGCAACTCCGGCAGCACACCGCTCTCGTGGGCTGCCAGGAATGGGCGTGATGGAGTAGTGAATTTATTGTTGCGACGGGAAGACATCAACCCCAACATATCCGACAATGACGGTAAAACACCACTCTCGTGGGCTGCTGGGAATCGCCATGCGGGAGTCATGAAGTTACTACAAGCCCGCGCACCCACAAACCCCAGTCCGGATTAACCCCAACAATACAAAGTCCTTCCTCCAATCCTCCAAAACCGCTACGCGCTACCCCCTCACACATAGGTCCATGCACCCAGCAGCCGCCCCACCCCCTTCTAAATCGCTTTGATGTCTCCCTGGGGCGCGCACCAGTCCCTGGACATCGCTGTCACTCCCTCCCCTCCCTTCCCCCTTCTCCCAGATCCAACCTAAAGCCCACCTTAGGAACCATCACCGCCTGCGTCCAAAGCTGGCGGCCCAACATAGATATGCCTCTCTGGGCATTTATCGGCTTTCGCGGCGGCTGAGCGAGAATTCATGATTCCATCCTAGCACTGTTCGGCATATAGGTGAGAATGTGCAATTCTTGTAGTTATGATCGAATATTCAGTCTGTTTTTTTAGCTTTAGTATTGTTCCTTCCGTATCAAAATTCCGTATTTGGGTTTAGGTTGGACACTGTTTCCTGCTCATAGATTCTGGCTTTTGTCTAGCTGTCATCGTTCCTAAATTATCCTTTTTCTCCTGAGCGATACTTGTATGATACTGTAATGTAGTTCTAGTATTCCTTTTACCTTATCCGCAATTATTGAAGAATTGACAGCTCAATCACAGCCCCAGTATACCCGCTTTGACTGGGTGGATGGAGCTCAAGGCGTCATGGCTGCACGTCTTGCGATGTCCTAGGCTCATCTTAGGACCGGGGGTAAAAATGAAGACGGAGGCGGCGCTTGTATACGGCATAATTGGCTGTTATGATGTGGGTTCTCACTTACTGCTCCTATGCTCCTCAGCCCTCTCCATGAATCGATCTAGACTCACCAGTTTCGTACCGGTACTCGGCCCATCCGCCAATTCATCACTCCCCCTTCAGAACGGACTTCCGGTACTAAATATACCTACACCCACCGCCAGAACTAGAGCAGAGACTAACAACCATAGGCGTATCTAACCTTATCGAAACGATCTGTGTTACCGAGATGCGTGTATCATTCCCACTAACCCTAACCCCCATTGACCACCTGCGAGAGTAATCGGTAAGCCTGGTTGCTAACTTACCGATATGTTATAGAGATGGGTGCTCACGGATTTATCTTTACGCGCTGTATGTTAGCTCCTAGTGGAATTCATGCTATTGCTTGTCGACCAACCGATTACTAGAAAGTGAGTGGATATAGACTATTGTCGATGACCAATTATACCCTAGTACTGTTGGGGGGAAAAGTTAGGTTTATAGGTTGTCTGATGTGGATACCTATATTCGTGTTGTGGCCAGGGCTCTTAGGGCTTTGTTTGGTTGATTGTTATGGGAAGGGTTTGCTGGAGAAAGTTTTGCGGGAAAGTGTATATAAGGGCAGTCCTCCTCTCTCTCTTCTGTTTTCTTGTCAACAAACTGCAAATACAGAGGACAGGGTAAGCGATGTGAACATGTGATCTTCCCGACAAGTGAACGAATGCATACAAAACGAATGCGAATATGAACGACTTTACGATTATGCAAGTAGGAATTAGCCAAAGGACCGTGCCATCTCACATTATAGACGGCAATGGTTCGCTCTTACTTTCTTTTCACTCTGTTCCTTTTTTGTACCAACTTCTTCCGACTATGGACCGTTACGTATTCTTCTCGGGACCCGAAATCGTTTTTTCAGTACCGGACGACGACGAGTGGTAAGTGAAAACGCATCAGAGGAAATGAAAAAGAGTATAACCAGTCTTTTGCCAGGGTGCCACAGGCATGATTACTACACACGGTAAAGAACTTGACTTGGTTCTGATTGCCGGAGAAGGCGTATGCTAAGGTTCATGGCGATTAAAGTGCGATTGAGGGAGGCTGGATTGGGCAAACTTTTTCTGTTTTCCTATATTTGATGTGACGATAGCAGGTGCCAGTTGAGAGATACACAGATTACTGAGGCAATGGGGACTTGTCCGGGGGCGCTACAAGTGAGGTTTGTACCTGTGAAATACAATACTACAAATTTTTGGCGGAAAGGGAGAACCCTTAGAGAGTGTGTGCAGGGTCCAAGGGGCTCTTTGTCATCCGCCCCCCCGTTTATCTCCCCCTCCCCTCCTGCGAAAAGCAAATAACAGGGTTGGAGACGGAGCCAAGCATCACATTCTGCTGCCCATGGCCTTAGCTGGATCTCTCACAGATCGGGAGATACTCGAGCACTCGAGCACCTGCAAGTCAGGGATCGGGCCCCATTTAGTGATCTTGGCGCGGCTGAGGTAAATAAATTAGATTGAGTCGGCACAGCCACTTGTAGAAAATCATGGCTTTGGGCAGATTGAATCATGATATATCTTGGGAGGAATTCCTACATAGCAGGTGGAAAGAAGTGAAATGTTGCACCGGAAAGCCGAATCCGAGGCGAGGTGTGATACGAGGCCAAATATCTAGCAAATAAACAGGCTTTAGGACGGGGCAGGTCGCGCATTTGCGCAGGAATGAGTGCCGATATTGTGTACGGTACTGTACTAGTACACCAGAAGAAACTCGCTATGGCCCAGCCTAGGTGCGTGGTCTTGGTTATCCCTTGGACGGCGTGAAACAGTAAAATTCGCACCACACCCAGATTTGGCTGCATTGAGGCAAGTTTGGTCAGAAACTCCAATTTTCGATCGCCTGAGTGCGCAAATGACTCAGCACTATTAACGAGTCGGGGAAGGATCAGCCAAATCTGGGTGTGGTGCGAATTTTACTGTTTCACGCCGTCCAAGGGATAGATCACCTGCATGGTACAGTGCCGGTCAATGCCAATCAACACCTAAACCAGCCCGCAGTGTGACCAGCTTCAAACTCCTCTAAGTCAACAACAACAACCCATAAGCTCAAAAGACTCTGTAAAAGTCTTTAATTCACGATTGTCTAGAGAATTACAGAAGGATTTAAAGAAATATTGACTTGCCACAGTGCTGGAGCAGTTCAAAGCTTGTGATTTTTGTGTGGGAGCTGAAAAAATTAACACTGACAAAGCTAACTGTATCAGGGAATATCTTGGCAACACTATACCTAATACGGTAATATCTTTCGCTGATCATTGTACAATGCTTGATAACCTAGCCCAAATAGGAAGGTTATCGCCGCTTAGTAAGCCGCCGCGAATTAACACGGGTGTCGATTTTCAGTGTCCGGCATTATATGGCGCCGGCCCCTTAGAATCGACCCTCAGTGCCATCCAGAGTCAGGGCACTAGTCCTAATGAAGTATCTGACCATACTGCTTTAGGCAATATGTTGGTGTATTACTCAGCAAAACCTTCTTTTCCAATACAAGTGCCAACCTCCTTGCTCCACCCAAATTTTTCCTTAACTTTAGCAGCTATTATAGAAAGAACCACACATCTTGGATGTAATCTACTCTGTAAATGTGTTCTTTATATGTTTTAGGAAAATTATACAGAAGGAATAAGTAAAATAATGATATGTGGTGCTGTTGTTGCCTGCTGAGAAGTTGGAAAAGATTGGTTGTCATGAGGGCTGATTCTAAGGGGCTGGCACCATAGCGAGAGGGAACTCCCTAATTTAGCTGGAACAGGCGGACAGTCGTTTTAGCTTAGTAATATTATATTAACTTACCAAGACCGGAATTTTTACAGGCTAATGGCTTGGC
Source organism: Tuber brumale (assembly GCA_014065205.1). Taxonomy (NCBI): domain Eukaryota; kingdom Fungi; phylum Ascomycota; class Pezizomycetes; order Pezizales; family Tuberaceae; genus Tuber; species Tuber brumale. Next base: position 81,409 of record JACCEG010000400.1, on the reverse strand, counting down.
AAACATCTATTAGCAGTGTTTGCCAAGGATGTTAACAGTAATTAACATGTCCCGGACATTCCCTACTTTTACCCAAATTTTGACCTACCCCCAAAGCCTAATGATTCCACGAAAACTCCAGATATTCCTATTTTCTCTCCCTTAAGGTGTAGAGAGTCACCCATTCTATCACATAATAGAGCTATAACTCTCATCAGAGTCGTGGTTGAATATCCTTTGGAGATTGAAGATGAACAATATTTCTTACCAAAGTACTCCAGCTATAGAGTCCCCTCACCATATGACCTTCCAGAGGAGCGCCCAAAGTCCTATTCGGGTACCGGTATTTTCTCCAGCTCACACCCAGGTTGGTCACCTGAAAATGGTGTGAGGGTTGCTTCTCTGGGTGGGGTTCAGCTGCTGTTGTGATCTCCTGCTTTTTTTGGCAAATAGTACATGCCTCGAATTCTCTGTATCCCTACCTGTATCCCTAGGCACTGTACAGTACAGAGAAAGAGTTTCGGTTTTGTGACGTAGTGAACAGCACTGACTTATGCTTTTTCTCACCGAGGTCTCAGCACTCGTAGGGTAGCATATGGTAGCCGAGAGGATGAGTTCAAGGATCCCGTAGCGCTCATATTTGGGCTTCGCCTAACTTAACATGTTTTTGTTACCAAGAAAAGAGGATTGCGGGGGAAAATAGCGAGTGGAAAATGAATAATAATTGCCTTACCTACCATAGTGTAGGTTTTTCATAAGTTAAGATAATAATTTATCATCCTTAATACGTGAAGCCAAGCCTAAATACAAGGGTTACGGTCGTCGTTGCATCAACAATTGTCACACTGGTGTGAAAAGGGGGGTCGCGTCCGAGGCAGTGCCCCGGAGTGGTACTCTACCGACGGTATTAATATGGTTGTTTTCTTTTCACCTGGGCTTGCACCCTTCGTTCATTCCTCCTCACCTCGCCGCGCTTGAGGATTCCCACTCTCTGCTAACATACCTGGACGAGTTGGGGCAACAAACCACACATCTAATTCCTAGGCCCTCAAAGATCTCCTGGTGGTCGAACATTCGTGGGAAGATGGCCGCAAGGTATAACACTAGGTGGGTTTTCTATGTGGGTCCAGATCGGCTAATCTGGTATCAGTTTGATGAATCTAGTTAGACCTCCCCTCGAGATAACCCGTGGAAACTTCTCAAGCAATACAGGCGACAACAACGTCATAGGCAACAACAACATTATCACAAACAATTATAGTACATCTCAAGGTGTTCCTAGTATGTAGTTTTTCACGGTCTCTCTTTGATTTCAACTTGTGGCTAAGAATTTATATAGCAAACTTGGATGAACTAGTAGCGGGGGGCCGCTGGGGGGTATCTCCACCGGAAATTGACCTGGATTATCTCCGCGACCCGTATAATCTGCCCCAGGATGGTACTGGAGAGTGGATATTCGAAGACGATGGGTATAAGGAGTGGCAGAGCAGCGAAGAATCCGGGCTTCTCTGGCTTCGCGGTGGCCCTGGAACAGGAAAGACGATGTTGGCCAAGCGTGTTGCCGCCAAATTTCTCGAAGGACACAGCGGTCCACATGGAGGGGTTAAATTTGTGTACCACTTCGTCTCGCCCGAACTTCCCACAGGCGAGATATCTACTGATGAGGCTGAGTCACAACGCAAGCTTTCCAAAGTACCATGGGACTTACTGTATGGAATTCTGCGGCAGAATGGGAACCTTTTCGAGGGCTGCGAGGCTGAGCTTGCATATCAAGGGGATAAACTTTTCACCAATCCGGGATCCTTATGGAGGGTTCTAAGAAAAGCGATCCAGGATTGCGGGCCAGAACCCGTACATGTTCTCATCGATGGCGTGGATGGGTTTGTGGGGGGGTTGTGTCAAGAATTGATCCAAAGAATTAGAGGACTCATGGATATCCACAAAGTCAAAATATTTCTCTCCAGTCGGGACGTACCCTACATTTCCAATAACCTTCCCGAATTTACCGAGATCAGCCTTGATATAAACAGTTTCGTGAATGCGGATGTGAAAGCGTTTATCAATCGCAGAGTGAATAAATTCGGGGACTGGGATGTTGATCAGAAGGATAGGGCAATCGAGGCCTTCTTGGCGAAGTCGGAAGGCATCTTCCTCCGGGCATCGTTGTCAATTGGAAATTTAAAACGCTTTAGTACGGGCCCTGATTATGAAGAATTTCTCAGGAAACTTCCATCAAAGCTTGAAGAGGTATACCGGAAAATGTTATTCGATGTCCACTCACGAGAAGGATCGGAGAAAGTTCTGCAAATGATCCGGAATGTGGCTCTAGCGTTGCGCCCGCTCACATTCGGCGAATTCGGACATATTTTGGCATGTATAGAAGAGCCAAAAACTGGACAACAATCCTCTCGCAAGGGGAAAAATACAGAAGTTCGGTCGAAAAATGAGGCGGAAATCAGGCAGTATGTCCGGTCCTCTCTGGGATTTCTCCAGGTTAGCGACACAACTGTATCTATTGTTCATCATACCGCAACAAAATTCCTTTTCGATGGGAAGCTCCAGGATAGTAAACGGGTACCCCCGAAAAGCGAGCTCGACCTCACAGCCTCCTGGGAGTGCTTCCGATATCTTCACCGTGCCTTCGGAGACCTAGAGACAACCTCAAAGAGAACTGGCAGAGGACGTCACGACAGTTCGCGAGAGTCAAGTTTGGAGTGGGATCGCCAGGAGAAGCCAGTCGAGGCTTTATCGGAAGTAGCACGGATGGGCCCACAGGAAGCCGTAGCCGAGTGGCCATATCTCAAATATGCAGCAGAATCCTGGTTCATTCATGCCCGTCGGAGCATTGAGATTGCAGAGGACAAATTCTGTGAAGACTCTACTCGTAATTGGTTGGAGCATCAGTTCTTCGATACGAGCGACATCATACGAAAGCCGTGGATTGAGCTCTGCGGAGATCCAAAAATGGAGGTTTTGGCAGGGGATCAGACACCACTGCATGTTGCAATCTGTCTTGGGCTCACACCGCTGGTAGAAAAAGCCCTTTCAAGTTTCAAAGCTGAACCAAAGGGGACGAACAACAATCAGTCACCAGTACACCTAGCAGCGAAATCCATGTCCGGGACATACAAGATCCTAGTTGCCAAGGGCAGCCCATCCCTCCTCACAGCGCCTGATCAACACGGAAACACACCACTGCACGAAGCGGCCATTTCCGGCCATATACTCATGCTGGCCGGCTTAGTGGAAAAATTCGCATCACCAGAGTACAGGGCATACAGTGGCCAAATAAACAAGCAGAACAAGTTCGGCGATACCCCACTTCACCTCGCTTTTCAATTTGATCATCAGGATATTGTCGAGTTTCTCGTCGAGCACCACGCGGATCCGACCATCAGGAACAATCGGGGGATGACAGCACAGGAATTGGGCGCAAGGCTTGGGAGAGGAGATACCCCGGATAACCCAAAACACATCAAGAATATTGGGAAGACAGAGAAGGAGACTACGGGGGAGACTGCGGAGGGGACTGCGGAGGAGACTGTGGTGGAACCCGCGAAGGAGTCTGTGGGGGAGCCAGTGGAGGAGGACGTGGAGCGGCCTGTGGAGGAGATTGTGGAGGAGATTGTGGAGGAGATTGTGGAAGAGACTGTCGGGGCGCCTGTCGAGGGGCCTGTAGAGGGGTCCGTGGAGGAGGCTGCGGAGAAGACTTTGGAAGAGACTCTGATAGAACCCGCGGAGTCTGTGGAGGAGCCCGTGGAGGAGCCCGTGGAGGAGCCCGTGGAGGAGCCCGTGGAGGGGCCTGTAGAGGAGACTGTGGAAGAGACTGTGGGGAAGCCTGTGGAGGAGCCCAAGGAGAGGACTCTAGAGGAGTTTGCGGTGAGACCCGCGGAGGAGCATGGGAGGGGACGGTGGAGGGAACGGTGGAGGGAACGGCGGGGGCGGCGGCGGAGACGCCCGAGAAGGGACTATGGAGGAGACCGCGAGGAAGCAGCAGAGGAGGGTCCGGAGGAAACTGCAAACAGGACCTCTTGTGTTTTTTGTTGTATAGCGTGCTGAGGAAAAGTGTGGGCTCAGTAAAACGATCCGATAAAACAGGGAGCTAAGGATAATCGCTGTTACTTGTAAATTCATTTCCTTGCATACCCAAAAAATATCCGAGAAAGACAGAGGTAATTATGTCCAGGCAAATACATACAAACAACATCTATCGTCCGCCCTTTCCCACCAAATTTCAAAACAAAACAAAGGAGGAATAAACTAAGAAAATTTCTCCGAAATCCCGAACACATAAGAAACACATAGTAAGCACTCCCGCTCACACGGGTTTTTTATCAATGCCCCGGCATTTCCCACAATAATCTCTCACGTGCTCAGTCATAGCTTGGTGTCCTTATCACCTCTAAGAATCAACAATGTTAAGTAGTGACTTCTTTGGCTCTCAGGGGTGGTGGTACTCGTGGCCGTAGGTGGCGCTCTCTTTTGAGGCATTGCGTTCGCTTGGTCGTTTGACGTTTACTTGGTTGGAAGTTTCCGTGATTGACCGGACTTGAGTATCAGCGCTATAGTGTAGGTTTATTGCATAACTGACCATTAACTATGGGAGAGGGCTTCGGAGAGGAGAGTGATTCCCGTTCGTTTCGTTCATTGTTTTGGGGTGGTTAGTGTATCACGATTTACGGTATCTCTTGAGCTTGTTTTAGCCATTTAATGAATTTTTCGGCGCTTTCATTGATTTTGCTACTCCACTTCTTCGGTCCATATTGAAATGCCGCCCCGGCTATACCGCATTGCTGCGAAAATATTTAGCCTAGTCTATCCGAGCTGGGTGGGGTGAGACCATCTATGGCAGCCTTACTAGTCATAGGATAGTGTTCGAAAAGTGATGGTTTGGTTTGGCAGGTGAGGAAAAGTTGGTTAAGCTAACTACATTGTGAAAGAAGACATGAACGGTCTATATATGTGCCAATTAAATTGCATCATGCCTTATACCAAGAGATGGTCGCCGCCTACATATCTATATCTGCCATAGTGAGTAAGAACCGGACTCTAAACTGCCATTCTCCAATAGATAACGTAGAATTAGTCGAGTGATCGTACATGATTTGTAGATTCTCTCTATCGTCCCACCCTTCCTTGAATTTTATTGGTAACAAACAATCTTCACGGGATAAACGAAAGATCCAACACCTCCCTAACCGCCGTGGGTATTACCGCCCCTCGGGCTTTGCCGTGAACCTCCTCCTAAACTACTTGACTCTCCCCATCCTGCTCAAACTCAAATCTACCAATAACGGTCGAAAGAGAACACTTGAACTCCGACTTGGCAAGCACATTCCCAATGCATCCCCGGGCCCAGCTATAAATGTGAGAAACCCATAATTGCTCTTGACGGCGGCCACCGCATCTCCCATGAGGGGCCCACAACCAGACCCCAAACTCCCCATGATAGTGCCCCACAGTGCCACACTTCTATTTACCGCGAACGGAGGGAGCGCGATAGGTGTGCCCTTAGGGGGGAGGGCCCAGTTCGGGCCCGTACCCCCAACCCCCAAGCGCAGCACCACGCCCACGGGAGGGTACAGGAGGAGCACCTAGGACGTGAAGCTGGAGAGGGAGTTCCCGCTTGAGATCTAACCGAACGTAATAGTCACCGGCGTTCAGGAGGGAAACAGGGCGTGGATTTTGGCCAGGAGGCAGGGCTGGATGTGTCTATTCTTCGGTAGGGATAAGGTGTGTATGGTCCACATGGTTGGCGTAGCTATGGTCTCATGCCGGCGGCTGGGAACGTCATCGTCTTGTGGCACATGTTGGACTCACCGTCCATGGCCGTGCAGGTGTTCGATTTTAGCACTACGGAGAGAATGTCTTTGGATGCATAGGCTTCCGGGGAGATGGCTAGGGGGGATTTTTTTGGCCGTAATGATTTACGCAGTTGCGCACTTTATAGTCGACGCTGCATGCCCGAGGTAGCGGGCTCGCTTTAGCAGGGTGAGATGTGCAAGGCATGAGGGGATATTATGGATAAGGCGCCCACGATTTGGGATAGTTGAATGTTGTATTGTGTGCATCTGCTAACTCGAGGCCGAACTTTTCTACTATATTGCTGTTACTGCTTATGGAAGCGCTCTCCAGCGCATGGAATTCATAGACGAATTTGGAAGAGGTGACTATCTCCAACATCACCAATGAGTACCACTTCCCCACCCCCACCACCGCTACAGCGTCGGCTTGGTGAAGCAATAGTTCTTCATGTGCAGCACTACCTTCATCACCCCCGGTGTTGTGGGGAACACCCCCTCGATGTTGAGTAGGGAAAATTTCGCCACGATTTAGCAAGCCCCGGTCTCCAATGGGGAGATCCACAAAATTGACTATCGTTACGAGCTCTGGACTAAGGTTTGCTACGACAGTGGTAAATCCAAACTATGCTTATTTTGTGGCGGATTTAATGTTTAAGCCAACGTATATGTTGTAACAAGGTTAGAACTCTGGATTTTTACTAAGCAAACTGTACTCCTAATGAGATGATTAATAACCCAGACACCAGAGATCGATGCAACGAAAAGCGGCTAAAAAGTGACTTCAACAAAAGAGCTTGCCCCCTCTCAAAAAGTCTTGGGGCATTCGAGAAACGAGTGATTGAGACACTGCGGACTGGTCTATCATCTCAGGCTTTTGGCAAATCCACTTGCCCCGTTGATATTTCGGGTTTACTAGAGTTTTGGTGGTGTCCGGGGTATTGGTCTCACCAGGGGCACATTCTCAAATAACGAGCACAACAAGGGCTAGTCGCTGCAAGAACCTGCTGCTGTGAGTGGTCCGCTTCGCATCGTTGGCACGGCCGCAACAAAGTACTTGAGTGACAGTGCCCTCGCCCATGTTCAATCAATTTATCCTGGTACCGAGACCAAAGATAGAAGTCGGAAACGCGAAGCTTTAGAAGTCGTGCGGCGCTGGGAGAAGGCAAGGGATACGCAATGACACGAACTCCCTATCGTGGAGTGGCTTCCCTCCCCCTCAGAAATTTGCGAAGAGTTCCGACTTTCTCTTCTGGATGGTAGTGCCGTCACTCTCTTGTCCCAAAGAGCCCTAGCAAGCCTATAAAGAGCCAGATCGGTCCTAGTAGTTCTGTGCGAGATTCTACGAAAGTACGAAACCTAGTGTGGATTGCAAACTGTTCAGTGAGTTGAGCCACAGAGCTCTCGCGCATAATTGGAAAGGGGTTTGTCGTTGCTACGTGATAAGAAAACAGCTCACGCTATCTCGAGATATTCCAGTCCGGTTTAAATCTGTAACACTAGCCTATTTTAGTACTCATGATAGGAAAAACCCTGTTAGAAAAAGGTGTTGTGCTCAGAATACTGCAGTATCTGAACTGCTCAGTATGGTCATGATGGAAACGAGAGATTCCGCCTAGAGTTAATCCCAATTATCCAAATAAGTTGGTGTTACGGATTTTAAACTAGACTGAAATGTCTCGACGGGTTATGGGATAACTTTAAGATGGCCGTCGGAACAAAACCTCACCAATACGATAAAAACTGGAATACCTAATTGGACCCCATGCTAGGACGTCGGAGTTGCCTCTCCTGGTGAGGTCGGCTGTACTAGGGGGTTGACAAAAGTCGGGGCCACTTCCGAAAGGAGATGTGACATTTATATGTAGACTAAACCAGGTTAGGAAACTCGAGTGAGAACATGTGAGTATTTTTTGGTGTCGGCAAAAAGTCGGGGCCACTTCAGAAAAGAACTTCAGAAAAAATGTGTGTTGCAGGTGATATCCTCAGACCATGAGTACAGTTGGCAGAGAAAAGTCAATACACAAACTAAATTACAGAAATATTGAGGTGCTTCCTCACCTCAAGCACCATTGAACACCTTATGGATTTGCTGCTTGTGTCCATATAGCAGTGTAGGAGAGATGTTGTGTGTTGTGATCTCACTAAGGTGATGAAAGGGGGGGGATTGTTGACACAGAGGAGAAGACTTGTGTAACCGGGCCCCAAATACCCTTACACCCGAGTACAAGTCCCCCTCAGGTGCGGAGCGAACATAGGAGGGATCTTGGCAACGAATTCTCAGCCCCCAGTATCCCCTCTATGTTCGCTCCGCACATGCGGGGGACTTGTACAAGGGTCAGGCAATGAAAAGTGTCGTAGCTGGGTGTTGATGTCGATTTTCGTCAAAAATTAGTGAGAGGTACTGTACAGCAAAACAGCTCGTCTAGAAACGCTACAAGAGCCTGGAAAGTAGTGTTCTTTCGATAGATAGATTGATTTGAGTTTTTATGCCTCATCCATCAATTATATTTCTTAGAAGTTGGCTAAGATGAGAGGAAATAGAGATCCTTCTAAGGTCGGGTTTCTTGGGCCTACCACTGCCACTAAAATCTCGGTTATGCACTGTAGCATTTTTTATTGCCTTGGGTTTCTATTTTTTTGTCTGTCTCGATGGGTGGTTGAAGGGCAGTTTTTTCGGCGTGCTTTTCTCCCATACCGTACTCGAGCGAAGGAAGCTCTAGGCATCTTTTTGTGAGGTTCTGTTGAGAATTTACGTTATGAAAGCACGATTGATGAGATGCAAGTGATGGTATTCGTATGCTTAGAAGAAGAGAAGAAAAGGGCAAAAGTAGAAGAGACAGAATAAAGTCTTAAAAGGTGAGGGGGAATCATCATTCCTCAAGCAAGCCAGGCCGGCACTTCCGTAAGGACGTAATCCTCAATGCACAGTTCTCATCCAACGTATAAGCGATATCAGACTATCCACCGTACGACTCCAGGTGCACACAATCCCAACCCCAATCTTGTATGCCTATCAGCTTTTCTAACAGGTTCAATTACTCCAGCCTTTTCTCTCTCTCTGATGCCCGATGCAGTAAAAGTGACAAGATGATTGTAATACCTTGTGACCTCAGGTATTCTATTGCCTGAGGCTCCTTATGGGCATTAAGTATCCGGGGTGCGGTCTTTTTTCTTTTTTTTTTTGCAGAGGTTACAGCAAGTCAGATGGCGGAACAGCTTTAGGGATGAGAGCAGAAGATTAAAAGCAGCGATCCACCTTTCTCTCCAAGCTCATGATATGCTAAACATAAGTTCTCCCCACCGTACGCGACGAACACCGGTTAGAACCTACCGTGTCACCACCATTGGCTAGTCTAATTTACTCTTGCAGGCGCCACTCCTGGGGGTATTATCTACCATTCCTCAATGCCAGGAACTCGCACTCAGCATTAAGCGTGTCACAACAATTGCAACCGAAAACGACTACTGCATATTGAGGAAGGCCGGCGAACCACCGCCACAGCATCCACGGGAAGGCTCAAAGAAAGCTGTCAATGATAAAAAATTGGGCTTTATATCAGAGTTATTTCCATCATATCTTTTCTGGATTACCCAAGGGTATGGTATTGTCCAAAGTTCGTTTTTGCGGTCAGCTGCCTGAGCTTCCGTAAGGAGTAGAAGCTCACTGATTGTCCGTGGGGTATGACTAGCGAGTATTCAGGTGACCGAGAATAAAATATTTCAATTGGCAAGGTTTGCATGAGCCCGCTGTTCAGCTCGATAGAGGTTGTGGTGAGGTTTGTTCGCGGATATGGTCCGATAGTCACCCACCTAGTTTTCACCACAGCTATAAATTTTTGGTGGGTGGAGTAGAGAGTGTATACAGAGCCCGGGAGCCTCTGTGCCATCTGGCTTCCCACTTGTCTCCCCTTCCCTCCTGGGAAAAGTATGGTGCCGGGGTTTGAGATAGAGCCAAGCATCACATGCTACTGCGCACGGCCCCAGATGGGTCATCGAAGCCGGCTCGCAGGTCGGGAGGTACCCGCAAGACAGGGATTGAGCGGCATTTCGTGACATTGGCGCGGCTAAATGATAAATAAATTAGATCGAATCTTGATACCCTGAAAGGACGCCTCACCCGCAATTCCTATACACAGCAGGTGGAAAGAAGTGATCACTGCACCTGAAATCCGAATCTGAGGCGAAATGTGATATGAGACTGAATATCCAGTAAATTATTTACTTTGGAATGGGATGCCGGTAAATTACACGAGCATTAATACCAGAAACAGATAAAGGAGAAAAAACTCTATGCAGCCCAACCTTCATGTAGGGTACGGTAGTAGCCGTAGATCACCAGCATGGTATATGATCTTAGCGAGCAGCACCCAATGTACGATATGCTGGTTTGTCTTATCATGTTCAGACTCAGCTTAGTATCCTGGGCATGCTGTGGGGGTTTTACCTCCTTGAGCGGGGTCTAGCTATTGTAATCTCCTACTTTTTTTGGCCAATAATACATGCCCCATCCGCAGCATCCCTACCCACATCCCCAGGTGCATAGCGGGGGTCCCAGGTTTGTAATGTAATGCACTGTGCTATTTCTCACCAAGGTCGCAGTATATGGCGAAAACCCGAACAGAAGATAAACACCCCAGGACGTTGCACAGAGAATCATATAGTAGCTTCCTCTCCTAGAAAGGGGATGTGTGTATTCCCCCCAATTTACCCTAACTAGGGGGCTGGGTTTGTAGTGTTGCCCCATCGGATGACCGGGAAGACGAATTCCGGCGTTCCAGCACATTTATTATTCCCTAGGGTACTTATGGTATTAATATGGTTACTTTCTTTTCACCTTCTGGGCTTCACCTTTCGGTCATCCCTCCTCATCACACTTTACTTGAAAGATTTGCACTGTCTACTGCCTTGACGAGTTGAGACAACAACTCGCACACCTAACTTCGAAGACCTCAAAAGATCCCCCGGTGGACGAACGCTTGTGGGGAGATGGCAGCAAAGTATAGCACTTGGTGGTTTTTCTGTATGGGTCAGACTCGGCTAACAGGGCATTAGTTCTGGAGAATCAAGGGTAGCAGCTATCGGGGAGTGGATCTTTGGCACCAACGCAGGAAATACCAACAGCCTCAATACTACGGGCAACAACAACACTTTGGACAGCCACAATACAATTGTCAATAATTATAGTGCATTTACAAGTGTTCCTAGTATGTAGCCTTTCATTGTCTCTGTTTTCAACCGATAGCTAAGAATTTGTGTAGAGACCTTTAAAGAGCTAGTAATGGACAATCGCTGGGGGGTATCTCCACCGGAAATTGACCTGGATCATCTCCGCGACCCACAGAATCTCCCCGCGGATGGTACCGGAGAATGGATTTTCAAAGATGATGGGTATAAGAAGTGGCAGAGCAGCGATAAATCAGAGCTTCTTTGGCTTTGTGGTGGTCCTGGAACAGGAAAGACGATGTTGGCCAAGATTGTTGCGGCACAACTTCTCAAAGGACCCGATGATCCTCCGAGAGCGGTTAACCTTGTGTGCCACTTCGCCTCGCCCGAACTTCCCACAGGCGGGATATCTGCTGGTGAGGTCGAGCCACCACAACGTAGGCTTGCCAAAGTGCCATGGGACTTACTGTACGAAATTCTGCGGCAGAATGGGAACCTCTTTGGTGGCTTCGGGGCTGAACTTGGATATCAACGGGATACACTTTTCACCAACCCAGGGTCCTTGTGGAAGATTCTAAGAGAAGCGATCCAGGATTGCCCTGCGGGCCCAGTATACGTTGTCATCGACGGCGTAGATGTGTTCAAGAACTCATGTGAAGAGTTGATCGGAAGTATTCTAAGGCTTAGGGATATCCCGGATAGGAAGGTCAAAATATTTCTCTCCAGTCGCGACGTTCCCCACATTTCGAATAACCTTTGTGAACCAAGAAAGATCAACCTTGATGGGAATCGGTTTGTAAAAGCCGATGTGGAAACATTTATCAAGCGCAGAGTGAATGAGTTCGGGGGGTGGGATCCTGGTCAGAGAGATAGAGCAATCGAGGCCCTCTGGGCGAAGTCGGAAGGAATCTTCCTCTGGGCATCGTTGGCAATTAAAAATTTAAAATGCTTTAGCGCAGGCCACGACTACGAAGAGTTTCTCAGGAAACTCCCATCGGAACTTGAAGAGGTATACCGAAATATGCTATGTGAAGTCCGCTCAAGGGAAGGATCGGAGAAAGTTCTCAAGATGATCCGGAGTGTAGCACTCGCCCTGCGTCCGCTCAGATTGGGAGAATTCGGACATATCCTGGCATGTATGGAAGAAGAGGCAAAAACCGGACAATGGCCCTCTTGTAAGGGGAAAAATACCGAAATTGGATCCGGAAAAGTGGGAGAAATGGAGCAGTATGCCCGGTCCTCTTTGGGATTTCTCCGGGCCAGCGACACAGATATATCCATTGTCCATCATACCGCGATAGAATACATTTTCGACGAAACCCTACCGGATAACAAAGAGGTACCCCCTAAAAGCGAGCTCGACCTCCAAGTGTCCTGGCAATGCTTTCGATACTTTCACTGCGTCTTTGAAGACCCGGAGGAATCCACAGATGGAAATCACAGTGGACGTCGCGATAGTTCCCGGGAGCCGAGTCCAGAGCGAGATCACCAGGGGAAGCTAGCAGAGCCTTCTTGGGAAGTGGCACGGAGAAATCCACAGAAGGCCGTGGGTGGGTGGCCATATCTCAGATATGCAGCGGAATCCTGGTTTCTTCATGCCCGCCGGAGCATCGAGGTTGCGGGTGACGGATTGTGGCGTAACTCTAATCGCAACTGGTTGGAGAATCAGTTCTTCACAAGCGACGCCGTGCGGGAGCCATGGATTGAGCTCTGTGGGGATCCAAGAATGAAGGTTTTGGCGGGAGAGCAAACGACACTGCATATTGTAGTCTGTCTTGGGCTCAAGCCGCTAGTAGAAGAAGCCCTCGAGGATTACAATTACAATGCTCAGACCAGGGGTACAGGGGATAACCAGTCACCCTTACACCTAGCAGCGAAGTTCATTTCCGGAACATGCGAGATCCTGATTGCCAAGGGCAACCGATTCCTCTTCACAGCGACGGATCAATACGGTAATACGCCGCTCCACGAAGCAGCCATTTCCGGCTATATGATCATGCTGGTCGGCCTGGTGAAAAAGTTCGCAACACCAGAGTACAGGGCATACGGTGGCCAAATAAACAAGCAGAACAAGTTCGGCGATACCCCACTTCACCTCGCTTTTCAATTTGATCATCAGGATATTGTCGAGTTTCTTGTCAAGAACCACGCGGATCTGACCATCAGGAACAACCAGGGGATGACAGCACAGGAATTGGGCGAAAGGCTTGGGAGAGGAGATACCCCGGATAACCCAAAACACATCAAGAATATTGGGAAGACAGAGAAGGAGACTATGGAGGGGACTGCGGAGGGGACTGTGGAGGAGACTTTAGCGGAGCCCGCGAAGGAGACTGTGGAGGAGACTATGGGGGGGGCTGCGGAGGGGACTGCGGAGGGGACTGTGGAGGAGACTGTGGCGGAACCCGCGAAGGAGACTGCGAATGATGCTGTGGAGGAGACTGTGGAGGAGACTGTGGAGGAGACTGTGGAGGAGACTGTGGAGAAGACTGTGGAGGAGACTGTGGAGGAGACTGTGGAGAAGACTGTGGAGGAGACTGTGGAGGAGACTGTGGAGGAGCCTGCGGAGGAGCCTGCGGAGGAACCTGTGGGGGGGGCTGTGGGGGAGATTGTGGAGGGGGCTGCGGAAGGGACTGGCGGGGGGTCCGGGAAGAGGACCCGGGAGGAGCATGGGAAGGAGTCCCGAGAGGAGCCTAGGAGGGAGACAAGGGGGGGGCCAAGGGAGGAGTCCGGGAGGGAGCCAAGGGGGAGGGCAAGGAGGGGCAAAAGGAAGGGGAAGAAAAAGAGGACCAGGAGTAAGGCCAGAGTGGGGGGGGCAGAGGAGACTGGGGGGGGCACCAGGCAAGCGCCTGGTAAAGGACTGTGGGGAAAACTGAAGGGGATGTGGCGGAACCTGTGCAGGCGGCATTAGAAGGCTAGCCCGGGCCTAGAGTGAATGGGCCTGGCCCAGTCCAAGTCCACTCAGGCCCTACCCAAGTTTAGCCCAACTATAGCCCAGAGTTGGGTATTAGTGGTGTACGGTGGGTTTATCAGATGGATGGCTATTAGCTGTGAAAGGGGGCTTCGGAGGAAAGAATGATTCCCGTTCGTTGTTTCAGGCTAGTGTGATATCATGATTTATGTTTTTCCTTGAGCCGGCTTCACCTGCTGAATCGATTTTTTCGCGGTTCTATTGATTTCATTATTTTATCCCTTCAGTTTTTAGTGAAATGCCGTTCCAGTCGCACCACGCTACTGTGACAATACTCTACTTAGTTTGCCCTAGCGCGGTAGTGATGTCGTCTGTTAACTTTACCACCAATAGGGCGGTATTGCAAAAACAGTCGAGTGACTTTACATGAGACTGTAAACTCTTTCAATCCTACCGTTCTTCTCTCATCCATTTATAAAAAAGGGTATTCATGAGTAAACCCAAAATTTACCCCAAACCGCCTCCCCAACCACAACGGGTATATCTCCCTAGTGCTTCGCAGCGAGCTGCAAGTAACAATCTCGTCTTCCAATCCTGCTCAACCTAGAACCTGCCAATCACGAATAGAGGGAACACTATGGACGCGCCTTTAGGCCCGAGAGCCCCATATAGGCTAGTCTCCTCGGTTGCCACGCATCGCGTCACACCGACGGGGGAGGTTGCAGGTGGGGCACCTCCGACATGACGTGGGAGAGGTACTTCGGGCTTGATATTTGATCTTATGTAATTGCTATGGGCGCACCGGGGGGAAACGAGGCGTGGGCTTTGGCCGTGACGCGGGATTGGATGCGCCAGTTCTCCGGTAGGGATAAGGAGTGTATGGCCCAGATCGTTGACTTAGCTGTGGTCTTGTGCCCGGTGACTAGGAACGCCATCATCAAATGGGGCATGCTGGACTCCCTGTCCGAACTCGTGTAGGAGTCCTATTTTAGCATTACGGAGAAAACTTCTCTGGATTCGGAGTCTTTCGGGAGGTGTCCAGGGTGGATTTTTTGGCCGCCATGATTCACGTAGTTGGGCATTTTATAGTCGACGTCGTGTGTGCAATGTTGCGGGATCAGTTTAGCAGGAGGGCTGCATAAGGTCGGGGAGAAGTGTTACGGATGGGATAGCGACAATTCGGGATGGACTCCCGATGTTGAAGATTGTATTGTATGCATTTGCAAACTCTGAGGCGGCATTTTCTGTTATATTTCTGTTACTGGCTGTTGAAGCGCTCTCCGGCGCACGAAATTCCTAGACGAAGCTAGAAGAGGTAGTTATATCTAGCGTCACTAATGGGTGCTATATCCCCACCTCCACAACGACCCCCTCGTCCTCCCTGCCGCTTGTTGGGCGGAGACCTTTTTGGCTGCTCACTATATACTGTCGGGGGGAAAGTTAGGTTCATAGGTTGTCTGGTGTGGATACCTATATTTTTTATTGTAGCCTGGACTCTTAGGGCTTTATTTAGGTTGATTGTTCTGGGAAGTGTTTACCCGAAGGTTGAGGGAGGAATTTTCTTCTTCTGTATGTAGGGAGAATGGCCACGGCCTTTCTTTCTCGTCAAGGACAACCGACAACAAAGAATGCGAACACGTGATTTTCCAACGAGTCAACGAACACATCTGAACTGAACGTGAACATGAACAACCTTACGACTGCAAAAGTAAGAATTAACCAAAAGACCGGGCTATCCCAACTTATCGATGACCATCGTTTGCTTGGGTTTTCTTTTCTCTCCGTTTGTTCTTTTGTTTCTACGAATCTTAATCGGCCATCGACCTTTACGTTTTCTTCCCTGGACCCGAAATCGTTCTTTCAATATCCACTCTGTGCCAGAAGCGAAACACAGCCCTGACCCCAACAAGCAGAAATGCCATTCCGCGTGTTTCTCCGACTAAGCAATCAGGATGAAGTCCGTCAGAACCACAACAGCCAAAAACTACTATATTATTGAGGAAAATTATTGCTACCGTAGCGAAGCATTGTCATAAAACCCACTGGAACGCTCAAAGAAGCAGTTTAATAATAACAATTGATCTTTATATCTCCGGCATATCTTTTTTGAATTGCCCGAGGGTATTATCAAAAATTCCTTTTGCATAATCAGCCGCTCGGGATTACGAGAGAAGCGGAAGTTCATCGATGGTCCATCAGTCATGACTAGCGGGTACCCAAGTGACCGAGAATAAAATATTTTACTTGAGAAAGTCTGCCTGAACCCCCCGTTGTTAAATTTGGTGGGGTTGTTACCAAGATTGTTCGCAGATACACCTAGTCTTCACCACCGCCATAGGCTTTTGGTTAGGAGGGAGGAGAGTGTGTATGCAGAGTCCGGGGACCTCCCTGTCATCTGCCTTCCCACTTATCTTCCACCCCTCCTGGGCAAAGTGCCAAGGTTTGAGATGGAGCCAAGCATCACATGCCACTGCGCACGTCCTTAGTCGGGCTATGGAAGCTCGCTTGCAGGTGAGGGAAGATAGAGTATCCGGGGGCGGAGATTCCGTCCCATTTCGCGATGCTGTATTGGCGCGGTTAGGATAAATAAATTACCGGTAGATTGAACCGTGGTACCCGGGATGCACGTCCCACCCGCAATCTGTACTCGAGTACTCGAGTACTCGCACAGTACAGTACACAGCAGGCGGGGGAAGTGAAACACTGCACCTGAAATCTGAATCAGAGGCGAAATGTGGTACAAGACCAAATATCCAGTAAATAAATTAACTTTAGAATGGGATAAGTTATGATAGCATATATCCCAGTACCACATCAAAACCAGAAAAAACTCTCTATGCAGCACAGCCTTCATGCACGGTCTTAGCCATAGATCGCCCGTCTAGTATATGATTTTAGAGATTAGAACATAATGTATGCCCGTGTATTCTGTCCAGTTCACACTCAGCTTGGTTTCCTAAACATGCTATGAGGGTTACATCTCTGAATGCGGCTCGGAAGCTGTTGTAATCTCCTGCTTTTTTTGGCCAATAGTGCATGCCTCAAATTATTACCATCCCTTTCTATATGCCAGGTGCATAGCTGGAATCTTGGGTTTTTAAGGCGATAGACTACGCTTTTTCTTATCAAGGTTCCCGTATGTCGTAAAAACTCGAATAGACGATAAGCATGTTAGGACGTGGTACAATACAATACAGTAGCTGCCTCTCTTAGAAAGGGGCCGCGTGTATTCCATTTGCTTGCTCTTGAGTAGGAGGCTGATTTTGAGGAGTTATTCTCTACTTTGGCCGAGAAGAGGATTCAAGCTGCCTAGTACATTTAGCTTCTGTGAGGGAAATTATTGTATTAATATGGTTGCTTTTTTTTTCGACTTCTGGACTTGCATCCCCCTTCGTCCCTCCTCGCCTCACTGTTCCTGGAGGGTTCTGCTGTCTAGTTGAGACAGCAAATCGCACATCTAACTTCGAAGACCTCAAAGGATCCCCAGGGGGACGAGTATTTATGGGAAAGTGGCCGGAAAGTATAGCACGAAGTGGTTTTCAGATATGGGTCTAGATCGGCTAATAGGAGATCGGTTCGAGAAGATTCAGGTCAGCCGCTGAATAATCAATCCCTGGGGGCTTCTCAGGGAACGAAGGAAGCTTCAATACAAATAACGTATATAATTATAGTGCACTAGCACCTTCAAATGTTCCTGGAATGTAGTCTTTCGTTGTTTGTCTTTGTTTTCAACCCATAGCTAAAAGACTGTGTACTCTAATAAGTTCTTTTATAGCTAAATAGGCTAGAAGAAATTCATTCCACTATGTAAAGTATGTAATTTATTTAGTTGTAATTGTCCCATGTGTTGTCATTGAAAGTATTCACAACTAGGGATATACTTATTACTTCAGACCTCTTTTGTTTATTTTTTCATTCATCAGCAGAGACAGAGACTAATTAAATTTTATATTAAGTAGTTTTGATTATACTCTACTTACTGCGAAAGTTTTTCTAAATCCAAACACATGGCCTGGGATTACATGGAGGAGCTTATTGTTAGGGACTTTAGTTGATGTCAAAGAATTAAGTTAGCCCTTGTCATATGCGGTTAATTTTGCTATAGAAAGTTGAGTCACAGAGCTCTTTTGCGCAGTTGGAAACGGCTTTGTCCTTCTTCTGGTGATAAGACAATTCAAGTTATGATACGGCCGTTGTAGAAAATCCTCCCTAATACCTTAAGAATTAGAATAAACTAGAACAATTGGACCTCATGGTAGGACGTCGGAGTTGCCTCTCTTGGGGAGTAGGAAGTGTTTTCCTTTTTATTTGTTTTGGCAAAGGGCTCAAAGACATTTTTCTCTGCTGTGCTTTTTCCCCCATATAGTACTTGTACTTGCACTCTAACAGGGGAAACACTGGACTTCTTTGTGTGCGATCCAATTACTCCACCCTTTTTTGTTTGCGGTACCGGATGCGGTACTCGAGTAAATGAGGCAAGGGTATTGAGACATTTTGTCACCTATAATATATTGCTAGTGGCCCTTGTGAGCATTAAGTGTCTCGGTTGGAGGCGTTTTTAAGAGGCTACAACAGGCGAAAAAGCCAAGAATTTTAGGGGTGAGAGAAGAATATTACAAGCAGCTATCAACCTGTCTCTCCGAACTCATGATATACCAGACTTAAGTTTTCCCTACGACACGACCACCCGCTAGAACCTACCTTTGTCACCACTATTTGCCAATTCAATTCCGTTTACTGCCGCTGAGACCATGGTAGAATCCACGAAGGGGACTGTGGAGGTGACTGTGGAGGCTGCGGACGACACTGTGGAGGAGACTGTGGAGACTGTAGAAAAGCCGGTGGGGGGCACTGTGGGGAAGGTTGTGGAGGAGGCTGTGAAAGAGGCTGGTAAGGGGTCCAGGGGGAGGGCCCGGGAGGGGTTTGGGGGGGAGACAATGTGGAGGGCGGGGAGGGGCGGAAGGGAGGGGAAGCAAAAGGGGACAAAGAAGGGGGCTAGAGGGGGGGGGGCAGAGGTGCCTGGGAAAATGCTGTGGGGACTACTAAAGGGGGTGTGGCGGAGACTGTTCAGGTGTTCTTAGCAGGCTAGCCCGGGCCTAGAGTGAATGGACCTGACTAGGTCTAAGCCCATTTAGGCCCCACCCAAGTTATACCAAACTACAACCTGGGTTTAGGTATTAGTGAACCGCGCGTTTATCAGATAGCTTGTTATTAACTATGAGAAAGGGCTTCGGAGGAAAGAATAATTACCGTTTATTGTTTTAGGCTGGTATGATATCATAATTTATGTTTTTCCTTGAGCCTGCCTCACCTGCTGATCGATTTTTTCGTGGTTCTATTGATTTTATTATTTTATCCCTTCAGTCTCTAGTAAAATGCCATCCCAGTTGCGCCACGCTACTACGATAATACTCTACTTGGTTTGCCGCGGTGTGGTAGTGATGTCGTCTGTTAACTTTACCACCAATCATACGATGGTGCAAAAACGGTCGAGTGATTGTACATGACTCCATAAATTCTTTCAATCCTACCATCCCTCCCTCCCTTATCCATTGATAATGAAAGGTATTCATGAGTAAACCAAAAATTTACCCCAAACCGCCTCCCCAACTGCAACGGGTATACCTCCCTAGGGCTTCGCAGTGAGCCGCACCTAACTATCTCGTCTTCCAATCCTGCTCAAAATAGAACCTTCCAATCACCGATAGAGGGAACACTATGGACGCGCCTTTAGGCACGAGAGCCCCATATAGGCTTGTATCCTCGGTTGCCACGCATCGCGTCACACCGACGGGGGAGGTTTCAGGTGGAGCACCTCCGACCTGACATGGGAAAGGTACTTCAGGCTTGATATTTGGTCGTATGTAATTGCCACGTGCGCCCCGGGGGGAAACGCGGCGTGGAATTTGGCCGTGACGCGGGATTGGATGCGCCAGTTCTCCGGTAGGGATAAGGAGTGTATGGCCCAGATCGTTGACCTAGCTGTGGTCTTGTGCCTTGTGACTAGGAAGGCCATCATCAAATGGCGCATTCTGGATTCCCTGTCCGAACCCGTGTAGGTTTCCGATTTTAGCATTACGGAGAGGACTTCTCTGGATTCGGAGTCTTTCGAGAGGTGTCCAGGGTGGATTTTTTGGCCGCCACGATTCACGCAGTTGGGAATTTTATAGTCGACGTCGCGTGTCCAATGTTGCGGGATCACTTTAGCGGGAGGGGCTGCATAAGGTGGAAGGGGAATTTCACTGATGGAATAGCCACAATTCGGGATGGACTCCCGATGTTGAAGATTGTATTTTATGCATTTGCAAACTCTGAGGCGGCCTTTTCTGTTATATTTCTGTTACTGGCTGTTGAAGCGCTCTCCGGTGCACGAAATTCCTAGATGAAGCCAGAAGAGGTAGTTGTATCTAACGTCATTAATGGGTGCCACTCCCCCACCTCCACAACGACCCCCACCTCCTCCCTGCTGCTTGTTGGACGAAGACCTTTTTGGCGGCTCACCACATACTATCGAAGGGAAAGTTAGGTTCATAGGTTGTCTAGTGTGGATACCTATATTCTTATTGTGGCCTCGACTCTTAGGGCTTTGTTTAGGTTGATTGTTCTGGGAAGTGTCTGCCCGAAGGTTGAGGGAGGAATTTTCTTCTTCTGTATGTACTCGTGCTGAGGTTGTGGCTTCTGAGCCACAACCTTGGGCACTCTCAAGAGAGTGCCTAACAGCTCAACATGACTTTGTGGTTCAACATGACTTTGTGGTTTACTATACTAATTCTGTGGCTCAACCTAACTTTGTGGCTCAACATGACAGTGTGGCTTGGTGGAGCTAGTTTGAATACCGGTAGAGTATGTACCTACGGTAGTAATCGTGCGCGAAGCCATGAAACTGGAACTTCGCATTTCTGTGCTACCATGCCAACATTTGGATACTCCTCATAACTATTGCAAATCGAGGTACCAGCTGGCTGAATATGTATTTTCACATCTCTTGAGAGTGCCCAAGGTTGTGGCTCAGAAGCCACAACCTCGCCATTAGTAGGGAGAATCGTCACGGCCTTTCTTGGACAACTGACAGCAAAGAATACGAACACGTGATTTTCCAACGAGTAAACGAGCACATCTGAACCGAACGTGAACACGAACAACCTTACAACTACAAAAGAATTAACCAAAAGACCGCGCTATCCCAAATTATCGACGACCATGGTTTGCTTTGATTTTCTTTTCTCTCCGTTTGTTCTTTTGTTTCTACGAATCTTAATCGACCATCGACCTTTACGTTTTCCTCCCTGGACCCGAAATGGTTCTTTCAATACCCACTCTGTGCCAGAAACGAAACAACTCTGACCCTAAGAAGCAGGAATGCCATTCAACGTGTTTTTCCGACTAAGCAATCAGGATGAAGTCTGTTAGAACGACAACCAAAAACTACTTTATTGGGGAAAATTATTGCCACCGTAGCGAAGCATTGTCATAAATCCCACGGGAAGGCTCAAAGAAGCATTTTAATAATAACGATTGATCTTTATATCTCCGGCATATCATTTTTGGATTGCCTAAGGGTATTATCAAAGATTCCCTTTGCATAATCAGGCGCTCAGGATTACGAGAGAAGCGGAAGTTCATCGATGGTCCATGAGGCATGACTAGCGGGTGCCCAAGTGACCGAGAATAAAATATTTTACTTGAGAAAGTCTGCCTGAACCCCCCGTTGTTAAATATGATGGGGTTTTTGCGAGGATTGTTCGCGGGTATTGTTAAAAAGGCACCCACCTAGTCTTCACCGCCATAGGCTTTTGGTTAGGAGGGAGGAGAGTGTGTATGCAGAGCCCGGGGACCCCCCTTTCATCTCCCTGCCCACTTATCTTCCACCCCTCCTGGGCAAAGTGCCAAGGTTTGAGATGGAGCCAAGCATCACATGCCACTGCGCACGTCCTTAGTCGGGCTATGGAAGCTCGCTTACAAGTGAGAGGAGATAATATAGAGTATGCGGGGGCGGAGATTCCGTCCCATTTCGCGATGATGTATTGGCGCGGCTAGGATAAATAAATTACCGGTAGATTGAACCGTGGTACCCGGGATGCACGCCCCACCCGCAATCTGTACTAGTACAGTACTCGAGTACAGCAGGCGGGGGGAAGTGAAACACTGCCTCGGAAATCCGAATCTGAGGCGAAGTGTGATACAAGACCAAATATCCAGTAAATAAATTAACCCTGGAATGGGATAAATTATGCGAGCATATATCCCAGTACCACATTAAAACCAGAAAAAACTCTATGCAGCACAGCCTCCATGCACAATCTTAGCCATAGATCGCCCGTCTGGTATATGGTTTCAAAGATCGGAATCTAATCTACGCCCGTGTATTCTCTCCGGTTAACACTCAGCTTGGTTTCCTGAACATGCTCTGAGGGTCACTTCTCTGAACTGGGCTCAGCAGCTGTTGTAATCTCCTGCTTTTTTTGGCCAACGGTGCATGCATCAAATTCTTACCATCCCTCCCTGTATGCCAGGTGCATAGCCGGAATCTTGGGTTTTTAATGTGATGGACTACGCTTTTTCTTGCCAAGGTTGCCGTATGCCGTAAAAACTCGAATAGACGATAAGCATGTTAGGACGTGGTCCAATACAATAAAGTAGCTGCCTCTTTTGGAAAGGGGCCGTGTGTGTTCCATTTGCTTCCTCCTGACTGGGGAGCCGATTTTGCGGAGTCATCCCCTACCTTGGACGAAGGAACGGGCCCAGGAGGCCTAGTCCATTTAGCTTCTGTGAGGTAAATTATTGTATTAATATGGTTGCATCTTTTCCCCTTTCCGGGCTTGCATCCTCACTCATGCCTCCCCACATCACTGTACTCGAAGGTTTCTGCTGTCTAGTGGAGACAACAACTGGCACATCTAACTTCGAAGACCCCAGAGGATCCCTAGGTGGACGAACATTTGTGGGAAGATGGTCCCAAAGTATAGTACTAGGTGGTTTTCTTATATGGGTCTAGGTCGGCTAATAGGAGATCAGTTCGAGAGGATTCAAGCCACCTGTCCAATATTTGGTCCCTGGGGCCTTCTCAGGCAACGAAGGGAGCTTCAATACAAATAACATCTATAATTATAGCGCACTAGCACCCTCAGATGTTCCTGGTATGCAGTTTTTCCTTGTCTGTCTTTGTTTTCAACATCTAACTAAGGATTTGTGCAGCAACCTTTAAAGACCTAGTCTCAAGTAGCCGCTGGGGGGTATTAGCACCAGAAATTGACTTGGATCACCTCTCCGACGAGCATAACTGGCCCGAGGATGGTACCGGAAGATGGATTTTCGAAGATATTAGGTATAAGAAATGGCAGGACTGTGAAGGCTCCGAGCTTCTCTGGCTTTGCGGTGGCCCAGGGATAGGGAAGACCATGTTGGCCAAGCGTGTTGCGGCCAAATTTCTCAAAGGACGCGGCGATCCGCCTGGAGGGGTTAAGCTAGTGTTCCACTTCGTCTCACCAGAACTTCCCATAGACGATATACCTGTCAGTGGGGCTGAGCCACCACAGGCTAGGCTTGCTAGAGTAGCTTGGGACCTACTGTACGGTATTCTGCAACAGGATGGGAACCTTTTCGATATCTGGAGGGCCGAATTTGAACGTCAGGGGGATAAACTTTTCACCAACCAAAGCACTTTGTGGAGGATTTTAAAAAAAGCGATCCAGGGTTGTCCCGCAGGCCCTGTCTACATTCTCATCGACGGGATAGATGGGCTCGGGGGGGACCTATGTAAAGAATTGATCGGAAGGATTCTAAAGCTCATGGATATCCGGAAGGTTAAAATATTTCTCTCCGGTCGGGATGTACCCCACATTTCGAATAACCTACGTGAACCCACCAAGATAAACCTTGATACGAATGGGTTTGTAAAAGAAGATGTGAAAACTTTTATCACGCACCGTGTGGATAAACTCGGGGAGTGGACCGCGGATCAGAAGAGCAGAGCAATCGGGGCCCTCTCGGCGAAGTCGGAAGGCATTTTCCTTTGGGCATCTTTGGCAATTGAGAATCTAGGACGTTTTAGTACAGGCCACGATTACCAAGAGTTTCTCGGGAAACTCCCATCGGAGCTTAAAAATGTATACCAAAAAATGTTACACGATGTCCACTCACGGGAAGGATCGGAGAAAGTTGTGCAGATGATCCAGAATATGGCACTCGCCTTGCGCCCACTCACATTTGGCGAATTCCGATATATCCTGGCATGTATTGAAGAAAATGCAAAAGCTGGACAATGGCGCTCTCGTAAGGGGACAAACAACGAAGATTTGTTAGGGGAAAAGATAGAAATCGAGCAGTATGTCCGATCCTCCCTGGGATTCCTCAGGGTTAGCGCCACAACTGTATCCATTGTCCATCATACGGCAATAGAATACCTTTTCGATGAAAGCCGCCAGGATGGCCTACCGATACTTTCTAAAGGCGAGCTCGATCTCACTGTTTCCTGGAAGTGTTTCCAATACCTTCACGATGCTGTTACAGACCTAGAGAGACTCCCAAAGGGAAATGGTAAAGGACATCACGATGAATTCCGGGAGTCAAGCCCGAACCGCGATCACCCGGAGGAGCCAGCAGAGGCTCCGCAGGAAGTGCCACAGAAGTGGCGACAGGTACCCGGATCCAGGTGGCCATATCTCAAATATGCGGCGGAATCCTGGTTCATTCATGCCCGTCGGAGCATTGAGATTGCAGAGGACAAATTCTTTGACGACCCTGCTCATAATTGGTTGGAGCATCAGTTCTTCGATACACGTGACACCATACGAAAGCCATGGATTAAGCTATGCGGGGATCCAAAAATGGAGGTTTTGGCAGGGGATCAGACACAATTGCATGTCGCCGTCTGCCTGGGGCTTAAGCCGCTAGTGGAAAGGGCCCTCTTAGATTCAAATGCTGGAACAAACGGTACGAGCAACAAACAGTCACCCCTACACCTAGCAGCCAAGTTCATTTCTGGGGCATACGAGATCTTGATTGCCAGTGGCGGCGCATCTCTCCTCACGGCACCGGGTCAATATGGCAACACACCGCTGCACGAAGCGGCCATTTCCGGCCATAAACTTATGCTTGCTAGCCTTGTGAAAAAATTCGCAACACCAGAGTACAAGGAATACAGCGGCCAAATCAACAAGCAGAACGCATTCGGCGATACCCCGCTTCACCTCGCTTTTCAATTTGATCACCAAGATATTGTTGAGTTCTTGGTCGAAAACCGCGCGGATCTGACCATCAGGAACCGTCATGGGGTGACAGCCCAGGAATTGGGTGAAAAGCTTGGGAGAGAAGATATCTTGGATAACCTAGAACAGACCAAGAAGATCCGGGAGACTGTGGAGGAGGCCGCAGAGGAGGGCGCGGAGGAGACTTTGGAGGACCCGGTGGAGGGCACTGCGGAAGACACTGTGGAGGAGACTGTGGTGGAACCCGCAGAGGAGGCTTTGGGGGAGCCGGTGGTGGAGGAGGACACTGTAGAAGTCATAGGAAAACCTGTAGAAGAAGATGCGAAAAGGACTGGGAAGGAGTCTGGGAGGGAGACCAGGGACGAGCCTGGGAGGGAGACCAGGGAGGGGTATGGGAAGCAGTCTGGAAAGGAGTCTGGGAGGGGTACAAGGAGAGAGACTAGGAAGGAGACAGGGGAGGATACAGGGGAGGAGCTAGGGGAGGGTCCAGGGGAGGACCCCGGGGGAGAGACAAAAAAGAGGAAAGGGAGGGGAAGGGGGAGGGGGAAGGGGAAGAGGAAAGGGAAGGGGAGAAAGAAGGCGATAAAAAAGGAGGCTATGGGAGAGACCCCAGAGATCCGGAAGGATACGAGAAAAGCACCTGGGAAAAGACTGTGGGGAAAACTGAAGGGGGTGTGGCGGAGACTGTGGAATCAGATAGCTTGTTACTAAATGTGAGAGGGGGCTTCGAGCGAAAGGGTGATCCCCGTTTGTTGCTTTGTTAATTGTTTTATGGTGGCCTGCGTATTTATGATATCATGATTTATGATCTTCCTTGAGCCTGCTTCACCCCTTGAATCAAATTTTTCGCCTCTCTATTGATTTCATTTTATTCCTTTGGTCCCTAGTGAAATGCCGTTCCGGTCGCATCACGCTACTGCGACAATACTCTACTTAGTTTACCCGAGTGTGGTGGTGATGTTGTCCGTTAACTTTATGATACCACCAATCATGCGATACTATAAAAA
This sequence comes from Tuber brumale, assembly GCA_014065205.1. Lineage (NCBI taxonomy): Eukaryota > Fungi > Ascomycota > Pezizomycetes > Pezizales > Tuberaceae > Tuber > Tuber brumale. The sequence continues at coordinate 55,338 of JACCEG010000400.1, read as the reverse complement.
CAGTCGAGTGATTGTACATGACTTCACAGATTCTTTCAATCCTACCCTCCCTCCCTCATTCATTGATAACATAAGGTATTCATAAATAAACCAAAATTTACCCCAAACCCCCTCCCCAACCGCGACGGGTATACCTCCCCAGGGCTTCGCAGCGAGCCGCGAGCAACAATCTCGTCTTCCAATCCTGGTCAAAATAGAACCCGCCAATCACGGATAGAGGGAGCACGAGCCCCCCGTTTAGGCTTGTATCCTCGGCTGTCACGTGCAGTGTCGCACCGATGGGAGGGCACAGGCGGAGCAGCTCGGACATGACCGGGAAAGATACTTCAGGATTGAGATCTGGTCGTAGGTAATTGCCACCGGTGCACTGGAGGGAAATGCGGCGTGGATTTTGGCAGGGACGTTGGGTTGGATGTGCCAGTTCCCTGGAAGGGACAAGGACTGTATCTCCCGGATCGTTGACGTATGTAGCTGTGGTCTTTTGCCCGCCAACTAGGAAGGCCATCTAGTGGCACATGCTGGACTCCCAGTCCCAGCCCGTGTAGGTGTCCGATTTTAGCATTACGGAGAGGACTTCTCTGGATTCGCAGTCTTTCGGGATGTGTCCAGGGTGGATTTTTTGGCCGCGACGATTCACGCAGTTGGGCATTTTATAGTCGAGCCCCAGTGTGCAATGTTGCGGGATCACTTTAGCGGGAGGGGCTACATAAAGCGGAAGGGGGATATCATGGATGGGATTGCTACAATTCGGGAGGGACTCTCGATGTTAAAGATTGTATTGTATGCGTCTGCAAACTCTGAGCCGGCATTTCCTGCTATATTTCTGTTGCTGGTTATTGAAGCGGTCTCCGGCGCACAGAATTTCTAGACGAAGCCAGAAGAGGTAGTCATGTTTAACGTCACTAATGAGTACCACTTACCCACCTAAACAACCACCCCCTCCTCCCCACCGCTGCCGGCCTTCCGGGAACCGCCCACCACCTCAGCCACTTTCTCCGTCGTTCCCATCCCCTTAAACTCCAGCCCGGGCACTAGTACCCCAATCTGCGTGTTAGAGAAAGCTGTTAGTAGTAGCTTCCTCTGCACCCAAGACCTAGGTTTTTCTATACAGGTGGTAAATCCGAAAAGTGCTTATTTTATGGCGGGTAAAATCTACTCCAGTGTGTGTTGCAACAAGGTTAGAACGCTGAAGTTTCACTAAAACACACCGCACTCCTAGTGGGATTAATAACCAGGGCACCCGGGGCCGGTGCAGCCAAAAACGACCAAGAAGATGACTTCGGCAAAGGGGTTCGCCACCTCTCAAAAAGCCTTCGACATTTGAAAAAACAAGTTCTTGAGTAATTGAGATACTGAAGGCCGATCTATCGTCTCCAGCTCCTGGTAAATTCGCTTGCTTTGTCGATAGCCCAGGTTTACCAGTGTCTCGGTGGTGTTGGGCTATTAACTTCGCCAAGGGGTAAAATCTCATAGTACATAACAATCGCAACTAGGCTTAGTCACTGCATAAATCTACTGCTTTGAGTGATCGGCTTCAAATCGTTGTCACGACTTCAACAAAGTATTTGAGCGACAGCACCCTTGCTCATATTCAATCAATTTGTTATCCTGGTACGACGAGGGTTAGAAATCGGGAATGGTGGGATTCAGCAGTAATTCTCAATGCAACACCGGACAAAGAGGATATTCAATGACACAAGCTTCCTATTGAGATGTAGTTCCCTCCTATGTCAAACATTCGCCAGGCGTTCCGACCCTCTCTTCTAGATGGCGGTGCCGTCGCTCTTTTGTCCCAAAGAACCCTCGCAGTGAATAAAGGACCATATTAGCCAGCCTACTCGTGCTCGATAAGCGCGGAGTTTTGCGGAAGCACAAAGTCTGGTGTGCATTGTAAAATCTACAAAGTTGAGCCAGAGGCCTCTCGCACTGTTGGGAAAGGCTTTGTCTTTCTTCTAGTGATAAGATAATTCAAGTTATGATACGACCCGCCGTAGCACAACCTTCCTGATACTATAACTAGAATAATCAGACCTCATTCTCGGACGCAGGAGTTGCCTCTCCCAGTGAGGCCGGTCGTGTTTCCTTTCTTATTTGTCTCTGCGGAGGGCTCAAAGACTGTTCTCTCTGCTGTGTTTTTACCCCCAGATAGCACTTGTACTCTAATAGAGGAAACACTGGACCTCTTCGGGTGAGATCCAACTACCCCACCATTTTTTGTTTGCTGTGCCGGATGAGGTAATCAAGTAAATGCGGCAGAGTGATTGAGACATTTTGTGGCCTATTATTGCTAGGGACCCTTATGAGCATTACTGGTAAATGTGTCAGTTGGAGGTTCCTTTGAAGAGGCCACAACAGGGCAAACGACCAAGAATTTTAGGGACGAAGGAAGAATATCACAAGCAGCTATCAACCTGTTTCTCCGAACTCACAATATACTAGAACACTCGTTAGAACCTGCTGTATCGCCACCATTTACCAATTCAAGGACTCTTATAGGTGGTAATACTGCAGGTGTTACCTCCGGCGCCCCTTCATACCAAGAGCATGAAGTTTGCCACAACCACCCCAGCCAAAAACTACCATATTGAGAAAAATTAGTGAAGGATAGTCATAGCATTCGCGGGAAGGCTCAAAGAAACCTTTTAATACTAAAAATTGGGCCTTGTATCAACGCTATCTTTATCATATCTTTTTGGACTGCCTGAGGGCTTTATAGAAAATATGCCTTGCAAAGCCGGCCGCCCGGGACTACGTAAGAAGTAGAAGCTTATCCACTTCGTATGATATGACTGGCAGGCATCCAAGTGACTGAGAATGGGATCTTTTACCCGACAAAGTTTGTCTAAGCCCGCTGTTGTTCAACTTGATGAGGGTTGTTACGAGGTTAGCAGATACGGTTTAAAGGTCACCCATTTTCACCATGGCTGTGAAAATTTGGTGGTAGAGAGAGTGCGTGCGGAGTATGATGGCCTCCCTGATATCTGCCATCCTGTTTGCCGTCCCCCTTCCTAGGGAAAGTACCGGGGTTTGAGATGGAGCCAAGCATCACATTCTACTGCGCACGGCCTTATTAGGGCCATAGAAGCTCGCTTACAGCTGGGGAGATATACCGGCACGGGTAATGTGGTGACATTTGTGAACACAACAATATTTCATACCGCCCAGATTCGAGCAGAAGGGCCAAAATTTGGCGCTATGCAATGGCAGCCACAGTAGCAAAGGTCAACCCACTTCAAGACAGACCTTGCAAAGCAGAGATTCAGTCTCATTTCGTGATACCAGTATTGACGCAGCTTAGAGAGATAAATTAAATTAAATCGTCGGACCCGGGAGGGATGCCTCCTCCGAAATCCCTGCACTGAGAAGTGAAACCTTGCACAGGAAATCCGAATCCTGGGTAAAGTGTAATACAAGGCCAAATATCCAGTAAATCAATTTGCTTTTGAATGTGATAAATTATGCGGGCACATATACCGGTACCTCATAAACAAGAAAAAACTCCCTAGGCGGCCCAACCTTTATATATTGTCTTAGCTGCAGACCACCCGCATGATATATGATCTCAGTGAGCGCACCCATTCTATTGTACTCGGGTACAAGGGTATTCCGGGCGCGGTCACACAAGCCGCTTCTCCTCTTGGAAGTGCTCCCGACTTCTACTGGCACCAAAAAACTTTCACTAGATATCACTCAAGTTTCCTGATCTAGTTTAGTCTCCACATGTTTGAAATGGGGGTGAGCCGGACTTTTGCCTACCCTAGTACTCGAGTACGCTGGTGTATTTTCTCCTGTTCACACACAACTTGGTTTTCCGAACACACCGTGAGGGTTGCTTCTCAAAATGGGGTTCAGCTATTGTTGCCACCTCCTGCTTTTTTCCGGCCGATAGCGCGTGCCACAAATTCTCAGTATCCCTATCTGTATCCCTAGGTGCATAGCGGGTGTTTCGGGTTTGTAAGGTGATGCACTGTGCTTTTATCACCAAGGTCGCCGTATATTGTAAAAACTTGAATAAAGGATAAACATGTTAGGACGTTGTACAAAACAATACAATAGCTGCCTTTCATAGGAGGGGGCCGTTTGTATTCCCTTTATTTTGCCTTAATTGGGGTGCTGAGTTTGCCGTGCCATTCCCTCATGTTGCGGAGAAGAGTAGTTTTGGCATCCTGGCCCATTAAACTTCATTTTCTGTACTTATGGTATTAATATAATCGCTTTCTTTTCACCTCCTAGAGTTGGATCCTTCAGTAATTCCACCTTACCTCACCATACTTGACAATTTCTGCTGTCTACTACCTGGATTAGTTGGGATAATAACTCGCATATCTAACTTCGAAGACCTCAAAAGATCTCCCGGTGGGTGAACGCTTGTGGGAAGATGGCCAGAAAGTATAACACTAGGCTGCTTTTCTATATAGGTTCAGATCGGCTAATCGGGGATCAGTTTGAATGTATTCGGAGCACCCGTCGATATAATCCGTGGAAACTCGTCAGGCAATAGACACAGCTTCAACCCTCAGGACAGCTACAACACTAAGGATAGCTACAATACATTTACCACAAATAATTACAGTACAATCCCAAGTATTCCTGGTATGCTTCCTTTCATTGTCTTTCTTTGATTTCAACTTACCACTAAGAATTTGTATAGCAACTTTGGAGGAACTAGTAATGGACAATCGCTGGGGGGTATCGTCACCCGAAATTGACCGAGATTATCTCCGAGACCCGTATAACCTCCCCCGGGATCGTACTGGCGAATGGATTTTCGAAGATAGTGGGTATAAGAGATGGCAGGAAAGCAAAGAATCCGAGCTTCTCTGGCTCCACGGTGGGCCCGGAACAGGGAAGACAACGTTGGCCAAGCGTGTTGCGGCTAGATTTCTCGAAGGACACAGCGATCCCGATGGAGGGGATAAATTTGTTTGCCACTTCGTCTTGCCCGAACTTCCCATCGGGGGAGTATCTACTAATGAGGCCGAGTCATCGCAACGCAGTCTTGCCAAAGTCCCATGGGACTTGCTGTATGGCATTCTGCGGCAGAATAGGAACCTTTTTGGTGTGTGCAAGAATGAGCTTGTATATCAAGGGAATAATCTTTTCACCAACCGGGGATCCTTATGGAAGGTTCTAAGGAAAGCGATCGAGGGTTGTGGGCCAGAACCCGTCTACATTCTCATCGATGGCGTAGATGAGTTCAAGGAGAGCTTATCTAAAGAATTGTTCAGCAGGATTCTAGGGCTCATGACTATCCGTGGTGTTAAAATATTTCTCTCAAGCCGGGACTCCATTCACATTTTGAATAATCTTCCCGAATGCACCAAGATCAACCTTAATACGAATAGTTTTGTGAAAACGGATGTGGAAGATTTCATCAGGCGCAGAGTCATGGCATTCAAGGTTTGGGAAGTTGATCAGAAGAAAAGAGCAATCGAAACCCTTCTAGCGAAGTCGGAAGGCACCTTCCTCTGGATATCGTTGGCGATTGAAAATTTGAGTTCTCGTACAGGCCTTGATTTTGAAGACATTCTAGAGGAATTCCCGTCGGAGCTTGAAGACGTATACGGAAAAATGTTAGGCAGTTTCCCCCCAGGGAAAGCGTCGAATAAGGTTCTAGATGTGATCCTGGTCGTAGCACTCTCCTTGCGCCCGCTCACATTTGAAGAACTTGGGCATATGCAAACATGGATGGAAGAAGGTGAAGCAAAGGCCGCGCAACCGCGCTCTTCTAGGAGGATGGGGCACAAAGTTCAGCCGAAAACAGCGGTGGAAATCAATCAGTATGTCCAGTCCTCACGGTCATTTCTCCGGGCTTCTGCCACACATATATCCATCGTTCATCATACCGCTGTAGAATACCTTTTCAACGAAACCCTCCAAGTCATCCGACAGGTACCCCCTAAAAGCAAGCTCGACTTCAAAGTCTCCTGGGAGTGCTTTTGGCACCTTCACTGCGCCTTTGCAGACGCGGAGAAATACCCTGAGGGAGATGGCAGGGGATATCACGATAGCTCCGGAGAGTCAAGTTCAGAGGGTGATTTCCAGGAGAATCTGGCAGGCGCTCCACCGGAAGTGGTGAGGAAGGGTCCACAGGAAGATGTGGCAAGGTGGTCATACCTCAGATATGCGGCGGAATCTTGGTTCCTTCATGCCCGTCGGAGCATTGAGATTGCAGAGAACAAATTCTGTGACGACTCTGCTCCTAATTGGTTGGAGCATCAGTTCTTCGATACAAGCGATGCCATACGAAAGCCATGGATTAACCTCTGCGGAGATCCAAAAATGGAGGTTTTGGCAGGGGACCAGACACCACTGCATGTCGCCGTCTGCCTGGGGCTCAAGCCACTGGTAGAAAAAGCCCTCTTAGACTCCAGTGCTGGGACAAAGGGTGCGAGCAACAAACAGTCACCCCTACACCTAGCAGCCAAGTTCAGTTCCGGGGCATACGAGATCCTGATTGCCAAGGGCAGCCCATCCCTCCTCACAGCACCGGGTCAATATGGCAACACACCGCTGCACGAAGCGGCTATTTCTGGCCATAGCCTTATGTTGGTGGGCCTGGTAAACAAATTTGCGACACAAGAGCACACGACATACAGTGACCAAATCAACAAGAAGAACACATTTGGAGATACCCCACTTCACCTCGCTGTTCAATTCGACCACCCGGATATAGTCAAGCTTCTGATTGAGAACAGCGCGAACCCGACGATCAAGAACCGTCGTGGGGTGACAGCATCCGAATTGGGTAAAAGGCTTGGGAGAGGAGACAGTGTAGATATTTTAGAACAGGTCGAGACGATTTGCAAGACCGTGAAGGGGACTGCAGACAGAGCTGCGAGTGAGACTGTGGGGGAAACTGTTAGGGAAACTGCGAGGGAAACTGCGAGGGAAACCGTGGAGGAAACCGTGGGGGAGACTGTGGGGGAGACTGCGGGTGAGACTGCAGAGGGGTCTGCGGCGGATACTACGGAGGAGACTGCGGAGGGGACAGGAGAGGGGACCGCACGTGGGATTGCTAGGGAGATTACAGGGGAGATTGTGGGTGTGTATGCGGGGGAAGCTGCGGGGGAAGTTTCAGAGGAAAGTATTGGGGAGACTACGAGGGAGACTGCGGGGGAGACTGCGGGGGAGACTGCGGGGGAGACTATGGAGGAGGCTGCGAGGGAGACTGCGGAGGGGACAAGAGAGGGGACAAGAGAGGGGGCTGCGGGGGAGATTGCCGGGGAGATTGCGGGTGTGTACGTGGGGGAGGCCGCTGGGGAAGCTTCAGAGGAAAGTATCGGGGGGACTACGGGGGAGACTGCGGGGGAAACTACGGAGGAGACTGCGGGGAAGATTACGGAGGAGACTACGGAGGAGACTGTGGGGGAGACTACGGAGGAGGCTACCGAGGAGACTGCGGAAAGGGCAGGAAAGGGGACCCCGGAGGGGACAGGAGAGGGGGCCGCGGGGTGGATTGCCGGGGAGATTTTCCGGGAGACTGCGGGTGTGAATGCGGGGGAGGCTGCGGGGGAAGCTTCAGGGGAAAGTATCGAGGAGACAACGGGGGAGACTGTAGAGGGGACTGCAGATAGAACCGCAGATGGGATTGTAGGTGGGATCGCAGAGGAGACTGCGGAGTGGACTACAGAGGGGACTGAGGAGGGGACCACAGATGGGACTGCCCATGGGGCTGCAGATGGGGCTGCAAAGGAGACTTCGGGGGGGACAGGAGGAGGGACCGCGGGGGAAACCGAGGGTGAGATTGCGGGGGAGGTTGTGGGGGAGATTGTGGGGGGGACTGTAGGGGCAACTGAGGTGCTGCCTGTGGGGGTGCTGCCTGTGGGGGTGCCTAGTGGGGGACTATGGAGAGGGCTATGGGGCAATCTGTGGAGGTGCCTGGGGGGGTGTCTAGGGGGATGCCTGGGTGCTCGTCCCAGGTCACACCCTGCCCACGCCAGAGATGCATACATAGCCCATTAGAAGAAACAAACGGGCTACTATGTCCGTAGGGAGAACCTTTTCCTTAACTCACCACTTACTACTATAATTCTTTCATTATCAGTACTCTTTTCACGGCTGAACGTCATTTGTCTCATCTATTATGTATTATGTAATGCTAGGAAGGATTTTCAGATTGTTAGGCTATATTAAGTGATGACTTCTTCGGCTCACGGAAGTAGTGGCACTCGCGAGCCGTATCCTCTGCTCTCTTTTCAGGGGTTGCAAAACCTTAGTTGCCCGATTTTTGCTTGGCCTGCGGGTCCAGTGATTAATCGAACTTGGGTATCAGCGGTATGATCTTCCTTGAATTCGATTTGCTCATTGAATTGTTGGTGGTTTCATTGCTTTACCATTTCGTTTTGTTCGGTCCTTAATGAAATGCCACTCTAGGCTGTCTTGATACCGCCACAATATTTCGTTTAGTTTACCCGAGCGTGATTAAGTGAGGCTGTATAATACAATACCTTTACCAACCATATTATATTGTAATTGTTGAAATAGCTTCAGGCAATCCTTTGTTCCTTTGTTGTCTAATGATATCGCTTTGTCCTATACTTTTCCTGTTTGGATTTGACTCATGGCTGCACATATATAGTTGAAGGTTAGCTAAAAAGATTGTTGAGACTCATTTACGATTCACAGTGATAGCACAAAAGCAGTTGAGTAATCATAAATTGATAACAAACAATATTTACAGGATAAAGGAAAAGTTTACACCCAAAACGCCTCCCAATCACAATGAGTATACCTCCCCAGGGCTTCGCTTTGAGTCTCCCGCTAAACTACCCACCTCTTATCATCGCCCTCAAACTCAAACCTACAGATGACGGCAGAAAATGGGCGCTTTAGCGTAGCACCTAGGATCCGGCGTTGGAGAGGTACTTTACGCTTGATATCTAGTCGTATGCAATGGCCGCCGGCGTGCCGGAGGGAAACGGGAAGTGGATTTTGACCCCGAGGCAGCATCGGATGTGTCCGTTCTCCGGTAGGGAATATCAAGGATAGGGTCGCCACCATTCAGGATGGACTACCCGTGTCGGAGGCTGTACTGTATTTGTCTGGTAATTCAGAGCTGGACTTTTGGACTGCATTGCTGCTACTGCATATGGAAACGTGAGTAGGCACTACTTCGGCCAATTTCTTAGCCATTCCCACCCCTTGCGTGGCGGCTCCACCAGTCCCCCAATATGCGTGTGCAGGAAAGCCCGCAGCAGCAGCTTCCTTTGCACCCTGTACACCTCACCCTCAACGAACAGCAGCGCCTTCTTCCCAAGAATTTGGAGGGGGAACATTCCACCACTGGTGGGCAGGACCAAGTTGTATATGTGGAGGTCGACAGCTATCTCTTTCTATAGAGTTTGATATCCTTGGAGCTCTAGGCTTAGGTTTTGCTACGATTGTGGTAAATCCGAACTATGATATCCTTATTTTGTGGCGGGTTGAGTCTATGTCTCGCAACAACGTCAGAGCCCTGAGTTTTACCAAGCACATTGCATTCTTAAGACTTCAAAAAGTTGAGCCACGGAGTTCTCATGCACAGCTAGAAAGGTTTTCGTCGTTTCTCTGGCGATAAGGATAGTTCAAGTTAGAATATTGTCGGGGGTGTGAATAGACTAATCGTGATAGATGTGGATATTCGCAATCATGTTGTGGTGTTTATTCCTCATGAATTCATTGATATTATAGAAGGGGCTCTTGTATTTAAGGGGGGCTCAGGGGCATGTTGTGAGGGCGAAGACACAGGAAGTGAACAGGTAGCAAGGATCATGAATTGATTTCTCTCTTGAGGGGTTTGGGCTTCGTTTGTTCTTGTTCTTTCTCACTGCCTTCGCCGGGAAAGGACCACAAAGGCTCACTCTGAAATCTCTTTCTATCGACCCCTCTTCTCTCCAGTTTTGACTTCATCGCTCTACTCATCGGGGTTGAAGGGATAAACCGTTGTTATTACCGGACTCACAGTGGGTCATCTGGTATCCGAGAAGATCAGATTTAGCTGTTGCCATTCTCCACAAACGAACGCCGGTATGGTAGAGGAATCCGACAATACGACAGTTGTAGCAAAACCTCCCTAATACCATAAAAACTAGAATAGCCAGACCTGGTACTAGGGCGCCGGAGTTGTCTTCCCCGGAGAGGTCAGTTGTATTGTCCTTTCTATTTGTCTCCCTGGAGGGCCGAAAGACTGGTTTTTTGGGTATACTTTCCCCCCAATACCGTGCTGTAACGGAGGAAACTCTGGAAAACTCTGAACCTCTTTGTGTGAGGTCCGATTACTTCAACTTTTTTTGTTTGTAGTGCCGGGTTTAGTACACGCGACAAGATGGTTGCGACATCTTGTGACCTATTATGTTGCTAGGGGCTATTACTGGCATCCAGTATCTGGGTTGGAGCTATTTTGGGGAAGCTACCATTCAGTAGACCAAACGGCCAAACAATTTTAGGGGCGAGAGAATATTATAAGCAGCGATTAACCAATCTCTCCGAACTCATGATATACCAGACGTAAGTTCTCCGCCTACGGCACGAACACTTGTTAGAACTTACTGCGTCACCACCATTGGCTGATTCAATTACTCTTACAAGTGATAATTCTGCGAGTGTTATCTCTACAGTTCCTCAATGCCAAGAGCTCTCACTCAACATGAACCCTGTCACACTCATGATCCTTTGCTTTTCCTACAGATTGTGTGGTTGGAATACTGTACCAGAGATACTGTTGGGACTCACTGGGCAGGTGCTGTTATTTTGCTTGCGGACACCAGTTCGGTACAGCTAGGGTAAATTTATGATATTGATCACAACCATGGCCACTATGAACTACTAGGTTGAGGAAAATTAGCGAAGCATTGTCACAGCATCCATGGGAAGGCTTAAAGAAGCTTTTTAATGATAAAAATTAGGCTTGATGATCGACGTTATCTTCATTAGACTTTTTTTTTTGAATTTCCCGAGGGTATTATCGGGGATTCGGCTTGCAAAGTCGGCCAATCAGGCTTACGTAGGAAGCGAAAACTGATCTATGGTCTACTAGGTATGGCTAGTGGGTATGTGGGTATGTGTATCATAACCGAGAATAAAATCTTTCACTTGAGGAAGCTTGCCTGACCCCGCTGTTGTTTAACTTGATGGGGCTTGTCATGGGGTTTGTCATAGGGTTTGTTCGCAGATACGATTAAAAAGTCTCCCACCTATCATAGTTTTCACCGCCGCTATAAATTTTTTGTGGAAAGAGGGTAAGGTAGAGAGCGTATGCAGAGTTTGAGGGCTTCCCTGTCATCTGCCTTCCTACTTACGAGTATGATATCTTCCCCGACCTAGGAAAAGTACCGGGGTTTGAGATGGAGTCAAGCATCACGTGCTACTGCGCACGTTCTTAATCGAGCCATGGAAGTTCGCTTATAGCTGGCGAGATATACTCGTACCGGTAATGTGGTGACATTTCCGAACACAACCGCTATTGCATACCGCCCAGATTCGAGAAGAACCAAAAAAATTTTCAGTATGCAATAGCAGTCCTATTCGAAAAGCCCAGCCCACTCCGAGTACAGACCATGCAAAGCAGAGATCCAGCCCCATTTTGCGATATTGATGCGGGTGAGATTAATAAATTGAACTGAATCGCGATCCCCGGGAAGGATGCCCCACCCAAAATCCCCGCACAGCGGGGAAGTGAAACCTTGCACGGGAAATCCGAATCGGAGGCGAAGTGCGATGCAAGGCCAAATATCCAATAAATCAACTTGCTTTGGAATGTGATAAATTATGCGAGCATAATATCCCGGCATCAAGCAAACTGGGAAAACTCTGCATGCAGCTCAACCCTCATGCACAGTATTAGCCATATATCACCAGTCTGGTATATAATTTTAGAGAGCAGCATCCAGTATACGTTGGTGTATTTTCTCCAGTTCACACTCAGCTTAGTCCCCCGAACACTGTGAGGGTTGCTTTTCTCAACGGGCTTCAGCTGTGGTCGCAAGCCCTTCTTGTTTTAGCCAATAATGCTTCAAATTCCAAGCATCCCTATCTGACCCCCAGGTGCATAGCGGGAGTTCCAGGCTTATAAGGTGATGCACCATGCTTTTTCTCATCAAGATTGCTGTATAACGTAAAAAAATCGAATAGAGGGTAAACACGTTAGGGCTCTGTATAATGCTACCGGTAGTACAGTACAATATAGTGGCTGCCTCTACTAGAAGGGGGCTTTGTGTATCCCTTGTTTTGCCCTGACTATGAGACGGAATTTGCCGTGCCATCCCCTCCCTTAGCCGAGAAAACAAATTCTGGAGTGCTGCCACATTTACCTTCAGTTCGAGTACTTACGGTATTAATATAGTTGCTTCTCTTTCACCTTCTGGGCTTGTATCCCTCCGTCCCTTCTCACCTCACTATACTTGAAGATTTCTGTTGTCTAGTGCTTTGGCTCATTGAGACCACAACTCGTGCATCTGGCTTTGGAGATATCAAAAGATCTCCTGGTGGTCGAGCGCCTGTGGGAAGATGGCCGCAAGGTATACCACTAGGTGGTTTTTCTATATAGGTTCAGATCAGCTAACAAGGTATCAGGTCGAATGCGTTGGGGGGGCAACCCGTCAACCTTTTAATCCCTGGAAACCACTCAGGCAATACAGGCAACTCCAACGCCATGGGCAACAACAATACAATTATCACGAACAATTATAGTGCATTTTCAAGAATTCCTGGCGCGTAGGCTTTCGTTGCACCCCCCATTTTCAGCCTATAGCTAATAATATATGTAGCAACCTTGCAAGAGCTAGTACTGGACAATCGCTGGGGGGTATCGCCACCCGAAACTAACCTGGATTATCTCCGTGACCCGTATAATCAGCCCGAGGACGGTACAGGAGAATGGATTTTCGAAGATGCTGAGTATAAGAAGTGGCAGAACAATGATCAATCCGAGCTTCTCTGGCTTTGCGGTGGCCCTGGAACAGGAAAGACGATGTTGGCCAAGCGTGTCGCTGCCGAACTTCTCAAAGGACTCGGTGATCCTCCGGCAGCAGTTAATCTTGTGTGCCACTTCGTCTCGCCCGAACTTCCCATCAGCCGAGTATCTGCTGATGGAGCTGAGCTACCGCAACGCAGCCTTGCCAAAGTGCTATGGGACTTACTATATGGCATCCTTCGACAGAATGAGAAGCTTTTCGATATCTGCAAGGATGAGCTTGGGTCTCAGGGGGATAAACTTTTCACCAACCCGGGGTCCCTATGGAGGATTCTAAGAGAAGTGATCCAGCGTTGTGAGCCAGAACCCATATACATTCTCATCGATGGTGTAGATGGGTTCAAGGAGAGGTCGTGCCAAGAATTGATTCAAAGGATTGGAGGACTCATGGATATCCGCAAGGTGAAAATATTGTTCTCCAGCCGCGACGTACCCCACATTTCGAACAATCTGTCTAAACACCCCAGGATAGATCTTGATATGAACAGCCGGGTAAAGGGGGATGTGGAAACATTCATCAAGCGCAGGGTGGGTGCGCTCGGGGGGTGGAGTAGCCATCGGAAAACCGGAGCAATCGGGACCCTTTTGGAGAAGTCGGAAGGGACCTTCCTCTGGGCATCCTTGGCGGTAGGAAGTTTAAATTCTTTTAGTACAGGCCCTAATTATAAAGAGTTTCTCAAAAAACTCCCACCAGGACTTGAAGGCACATACCGAGAAATGCTAAAGAATGTCCAGTCACGGGATGATTCAGAAAAAGTTCTAAAGATGATCCGGAGTGTGGCACTCGCCTTGCGTCCGCTCACATTTGGCGAATTCGGACACATCCTAGCGTGTATAGAAGAAGGAGCAGAAACTAGACACAGCCCTCCCGTAGGGGGAGCAGGGACTGAAATTCCGCGGAAAACAGAAGAGGAAATCAGGGCTTATATCCGTCCCTCTCTATCATTTCTCCGGGCTGGCGCCGGGACTGTGTCCATTGTTCATCATACCGCAATAAAATACCTTTTCGAAGAAACTCTCCAGGGTAGCATACAGGTACCCCGTAAAAGCAGGCTCGACTACAAAGTTTCCTGGGAGTGTTTTCGATACCTCCATTATGCCTTCGTAGGCGCTGAGGAATCCCTAGGGGGAAGTAACGCGGAACGCCACGGCAGGCCTCCGGAGCCAGGCCCGAGGCGAGACCGCCAAGAGAAGCTAGCAGAGCCTCCATGGGAAGTGGCACGAAGAAACCCAGAGGGAGCCGTGGCCAAGTGGCCATATCTCAGATATGCAGCAGAATCCTGGTTCCTTCATGCCCGTCGTAGTATCGAGACTGCAGATCGCGAATCGTGGGGCGACTCTACTCGCAGTTGGCTAGAACATCAGTTCTTCACCAGCGACGCCATACGAAAACCATGGACTGAGCTCTGCGGGGATCCAAGAATGAAGGTTCTTGCAGAGGAGCAGACGCCACTGCATGTTGCCGTCTGCCTGGGGCTCAAGCCACTAGTAGAAAAAGCTCTCTTAGATTCCAATGCTGGGACAAGGGGTATGAGCAACAACCAGTCACCCCTACACCTAGCAGCCAAGTCCATTTCCGGGGCATACGAAATCCTGATTGCCAAGGGAAGCCCATCCCTCCTCATAGCACCAGGCCAATACGGCAACACACCTCTGCACGAAGCAACCATTTCCGGCCATAGGCCCATGTTGGAGGCCCTAGTAAGAAAATTCAAAACACTAGGATATAAGACATATAGTGACCAAATCAACAAGAAAAACAAATTCGGGGATACCTCACTTCACCTCGCATTTCAATTCGACTACCCGGATATTGTTGAATTTCTGGTCAAGAACCATGCGGATCAGACAATTAAGAACAGACGGGGAATGACAGCATTGAAATTGGGTGAAGATCTTGGGAGAAGAGATAGTTTGGATATTCTGGAACAGTCCATGGAGGCCCGGGCGACTGAGCAGCAGATTATGGGGGAGATTATGGAGGAGACCGTAAAGGAGACCATGAGGGAGACCGTGAAGGACACTGTGAAGGAGACCATGAAGGAGATCATGAAGGAGACTATGGAGGAGACAGTGAAAAAGGCTGTGAAGGATGCTGTGGAGGGGGTTGTGAATGAGACTGTTGAGAAGACTGTGAAAACGACCGTGAAGGGAGCTGTAAGGGGGGCTAAGGAGGCTATGAAGGAGGCTATGGAGAAGGCTGTGAAGGGAACTTTGAAAAAGGCTGTAAAGGAGGCTGTAACGGACCTCGAGAGGCGATTGTCGGGGAGTCTGTGCTGGCGGTGGTTGGGGTGGTTGGGGTGCCTTGCAGCGGGCCGTGGTGGGGGGTATGATGGAGGCAATGGAGAAGATCGTGAAGGAGATCCCAGACCAGTCCGGGGGGGGGCATCAGAAAGAGGAGACCGGGTGATGACCCGTAAAACTAATATTCGACAAACCCAAGCCATCATAAACCCAGCAGTCGTCCCGGGTAGCACCCCGCCCGCCCGCCACAGGGATGCACAAACAGCCCATTAGGAGGAAGGAAGAGGCTACTATGTCCTAGTTGTGCATTAGGAGCGGAGAGAATCTTTTCCTCAGCTCACGACTTATTACTATAATTCTTTAACTAACATTACTCTTCTAACCCCCGATCGCCGTTGGCCTCATTTATTATGTATCATGCAATTCCGCGAAGAATTTCCAGATAGTTAGGTTACGTTAAGTAATCCCTGCTTTTGCTCACGGAGGTGGTGAAGCTCACGAACTATAGTCCCCGACCTCCTCTGAGGGGTTACCATCTCTTGATTGTTTGATTTTTGTTTGGTTGGAAGTTCCAGTGGTTGATAGGAGTTGGGTATCGGTCGTAACCGTTGGTTTATTGGATGGCTGGTCATTAACTGTGAGAGAAGGTTTCGGAGGGGAGGCACGATTCTCATTTGCTGTTTCCTTTTGTTGTTCCATGGTGGTCAGTGTGTCATGATTTATGATCTTTCTTGAATCTGTTTTACTGATTAAATAAACTTTTGGCGGTTTCATTTCTGTTATTACAGTATTGTATTTGTTCAGTTCTTAATAAAATGTCGCTCTGGCTTTATCGTGCTACCACGACATATCTTGTTTAGCCTATCCGAGTGTGATGGGGTGAAGCTGTTTGATATAATATTATGACAGCTTTACACCTTCCCAACCGCAATGAGTATATCATACCTCCCTGGGGCTTGGCTGTGAGCCTCCCCCTAAACTTCCCACCTCTTATCATCGCTCTCAAACTCAAACCTCCGGATAACAGCAGAAAGCAAACACTTAAATGTAGCATCTAGGACCCGGGAGAGGCGCTTCAGACTTGAGGTCTGGTCGTATAAAACGGTTACCAGCGTGCCGGAGAGAAACGCGAGGTGGATTTTGACCCCGAGGCGGTATTGGATGTGTCTATTCTCCGGTAGAAAATATCACAGAAAGAGTCGCCACAATTCGGGATGGGCTGCCCGTGTTGAAGATTGCATTGTATTTGTCTGCTAATTCTGAGCCGGACTTTTGGACTACATTTCTGCTACTACATCTGGAAGCTCAAGTATGCACCACTTCCGCCACTTTCTCAGTCATTCCCACCCCTTGAATGGCAACCCCACCAGTCCCCCAATATGCGTATGCAAGAAATCCGGCAGCAGTGGCTTCCCCCGCACTCTCTGCGCCTCACCCTTAGCGGACAGCAGCACCTTCGTCCCAAGAATGCGGAAGAGGGATCATTCCATCACGGATGAGCAGGACCAAATTGTCTATGGGGAGATCGACAACTATCCCTCTCTACCGAGTTGGCTGCCCCTAGGAGCTCTAGGCTCAGGTTTTGCTAGGAGTGTGACAAATCCGAACTGTGCTTATTTTTCTGAAGGGTTAAGTCTATGTGCTACAACAAGGTCAGAACGCTAACCTCTACCAGGAACATTGTATTCCTGGGGAGATTAATAACCCGGACACCCGAGGACAGTGCAGCCATGAACAACCAAAAAAGCGACTTTGGCAAAGGAGTTTACCACCTCTTAAAAGTTTTACATATTTGAGAAACAATATCTCAAGTAATTCTGATACTATAGACCGATATGTTATCCCAGGATTTTAGTAAATTCGCTTGCTTTAGCGATACCCGGGTTTATCAATATTTCGGTAGTTTCCAGTTATTTATCTCACCAGGAGCAAAATCTCAAACATAACGAGCGCAATAAGGGTTAGCCACTGCCACAATTCGCTGCTTTGAGTGGTCGGCTTTACATTGTTGGCTGGCCCCAACATAATATTTGAACGACAGCACCACTGCCCACAAATGAAAACTAGAAGTCAAAAAGCCAAAGCTGTGGCAGTCAAGCCCATGCAACGCTAGAGAAAGACAAGGGACACGCAATGACACGAGCTACCCGTCGTCGAATACTGGTAGCTTCCTTACCTCCTAAAAACCTACCAAGGGTTCCGACTTCCAGCTCCAACTTTCCTTTCTGGTTGGGCCACGATCACTTTATTGTCCCAAAGAACTCTCCCAAGTCTATAAAGGGCCAAGTTGGTCAGCCTAGTCGTGTTCGTTGCGTGCGATATTTTAGGGCAACAAAATAAGTCTACAAATGGCCATACTAACCAGCCAAGTTGCGTTTGTTACGTGTGGGATCCTACTGCAGTACAAAATCTGGTGTTGATTTCAAATTTTGCTCTCAACATCAGCACAAAATCTACTAGTGTTCAGAAAACAAATGTGTAAGTAAGGGCCTGCTATGCCTGTCATATTCAAGCACTATTCTTAAGGCTGTGCAAAGTTGAGCCAGGGAGCTCTTGAGCACTGTTGGAAAGGTTTTTGTTATTGCTCTGGTGATAAGGATAGCTTAGGTAATAATACGACCCTCGAAAAAAAACTTCCATAATACCATAAAAACCAGAATAACCGAACCTCATGCTAGGATGCTAGAGTCGCCTCTCTCAGCGTGTTTTTCTTTTCATTTGTCTTATCCGAGGGGTAAAGGACTACTTTTTTCTGGTGTGCTTTCTCCCCATACTACACTCTAATTGAGGAAACACTGGGCCCCCTTGTATAAGGTCCAATTACTCCACCCTCTTTTTTTTTTACGGTACTGGATATGGTAAATGTAACAAGGTTTTTGCGACATTTTATGGACCGCCGCATTGCTAGGGGCCCTTATGGGCATTAAGTGTCTAGGCTGGAGAGTTTTCGAAGAGGCTGCGGCAGGTCAAAACGACCAAACAATTTTGAGAACGAGGGAAGAATACTACAAACAGCAATCGACCTATCTCTCTGAACTCATGATATACCAGACGTAAGTTCTCCCTAAGGCACGAAAACTCGTTAGAACCTGCCGCGCCTCCACCATTCGCCAATTCAATTACTCTTACAAGTGGTAATTCTGCGGGTGTTATCACTACCATCCCTTAATGCCGAGAGCTGGGACTCTGCATGAAGTCTATCACAACCTAGCAACCAAAAACTACTGTATTGAGGGAAATTAGCGAAGCATTGTCAAACCCTTCGCGGGAAGGCTTAAGAAAGCTTTTTAATAATAACAATTCAGCTTTATATCGAGCTTACCCCCATCATATTTTTTTTTCGGGCTGTCCAAGGGCAAGATCCAAATTTCATTTTTGCACATCCTGCCGCCCGGGCTGCCGTAAGCAGCGAAGACTCACCAACGGTCCATGGG
Source organism: Tuber brumale (assembly GCA_014065205.1). Taxonomy (NCBI): domain Eukaryota; kingdom Fungi; phylum Ascomycota; class Pezizomycetes; order Pezizales; family Tuberaceae; genus Tuber; species Tuber brumale. Next base: position 36,708 of record JACCEG010000400.1, on the reverse strand, counting down.
GTATGACTAGTGAGTATTCGTGTGACAGAATAAAATGTTTTACTTGAGAAAGTTTGCCTGAGACTGCTAGTGTTCAGCTTGATGGGGTTTCTTATGAGACTTGTTTGCAGATATTATGTAACACGATCATGATTTACGAGTCTGGTTAATTGACTCTCCCCTCGAGTTTTCATCACCGCTATCTCCCACAATGCTCAAAATGGTGTGCCACTCGTGTCACCATCTGCTGCAAAGATGACTGAGACACCCCCTCAGTATTCTTCGGTGACGATAGTTACCGTAATATAATAAACTCGCTACTAAGTAACTGGGCTATAACCAACTGGCTTTCGCCTCGAAGTAATTGGGCGTAGGTGGGATCATTAGCTACCTTCCGTTAATGTTACCGATGTTTTGAAGTTTGCGCATCTGCAAATTTGTAGCACTGGTAGCCAACAACAGCTGCCTATTAACCTGTGGCCTAGATGAGCGGAACAACATTGTCCACTCGTCCACCCGTCCAAAAGATAATTTTTTGTGAAATGGGGAGTAGGAATTTACCGGTATGCTGAGTCTAAAAGAATCCCTGTGGTTGGCTTTCCGGCTGATCACCCCCCCCCCTATCCAAGGAAAAGTACCACGGTTTGACAATGGAGCTAAGCATCACATTCTGCTGCGCACGGTCATTGAAACCCGCTTGCAAGCTGGGGGAGATCTGTAAGAATCCCACTCCGTGATACCCGGGAAGAATATGTCACCCACAATCCTGACACGGCAGGTGGAAAAAAGCGAGATATCGCATCGGGATTTCTAATTCCGGGACAAATGTGATACAAGACCAAATATCTAATCTATCAGTTCCCTTTGAATATGATACCGGTACGTGCCGTAAAAACACAAATACCGGTACCGGTACTGTAGTTGAACCGTGTGCTACAGGTGTGAAGTCCAAAATCCCATTTCCTGGAAAGGGGGCGAAAAACATAGCAAAGGCTCAGCCCTCCCGCCCCCCCGAAACAAAAAAAAAGCAAAAGTTTCTTGGCCCACTAAGAGATGAAATCCCAACGACGTACCAGTAGCACACTACTCGAGTATTCAATTATTCAAGTTTAGACGGTACAGTACCAGTACCCGGGTACAGGAGGTTAAGGGAAGGGTAAACGTTCACTATACCATGAAAACAGTTGAGACTTTCCCATATACCATAATGGAGTGGTGCACGGTCATGTTGCGGTAACTTTGCCTATTTGCCCCGTGAACTAACCATAACTGTGGTGTTTTATTTTTGCCGACCAAGCTAGGAGTGACTGCGCTTTTTTTCGCTGACCACAGATCTCCTAAAAGAATATACTGCCTCCTATTTAAATGATCAAGAAATTTTTTTGTCCGGTAGTATTCCTCACTCCTCACTTCTTCAATTCTTCCTCCTCTCCTACCTCAGTATTTCTTTGACTATTCGTACCATGGAAAGTATTGAACTGTAGTTCTTACTTTGGATTGTAAAAGATAGAGTTGCAACTCATCTTTTCAATCCTACCATTTGCGCCGCTTATGGATTACCAAAAATCACTGATGCGAACCCCGGGCAGAATTCTCAAGGCTCCACCGTATGTGGCCAAGGGAGAAAAAAAGCAATTGCCTCACCCATCAACAGCACAAATCCTACCACTTGGTTTCATACCAGCTGAAAATTGACAAAATGAACAAGGTTTTCAAGTATTATCCGATTACCACCTACAAAAACAATTAGCTACTCAATTGAAGCTATCTGCAAAGGCCAAGCTGAATGCAGAAATGGCTCGAGAGTGGGGAGAGTTTACTTTTAAACACGTGTTTGGAAGCAATTGTAAGTTGAATTAATTGATATAATAAGCTCAATACTAACTCTATGAAATAGTGAACACTATTGAAGTATTTTTTGGGATCGACAGTTATAGAAAGCGCATTCCTCCAATACCTGCTATGGGTACTCTTCAAGATACAGAAGCGTTTGGCTCAGGCTTTGACCGGATAGATGTTGGAAAGAATGGATTTCATGTCGCTTTGGATAGCAACTACGAGAAGATATTTGTTATGTTTGGAGCCGGATTGAAGCTGGTTTATGGAGAAGAGATTGGAGACTATGTGAAGAAGGCCACGTGCTAGAATATTGAGGAATATGCATCAATCAATCTGCCTGAAATGCCAAAAGATTCTCAGCATAAAGAGTATGAGGAATGGCTTCTTTCTAATACTCATCACTGTTTGCCACCCTGGGCAGGAGCTAGAGTTCATTATTGGGGTATTTGGATAGAGCGAGGACATGTTCATCATGGAAGTGTAGCTACGAAGGATACTAAGGTGAAAATGCGAATGGAACCAGTAACTTGGTCCCTATTTAAGGCAATCAGGGCTTTAACTAGGGCTCAGCAGATCTTATTGGCTGCTGTAGATATGAAATGTATGTGGGAGTATGAAAAAATACTAACAAAATGTTCAGAGGTGACAAGAAGACTGTTTAATACTGATGTGAGAGAATACTTTACGCTTTGGACATATTTGGTGAATGTATTTACCAAACCGGATATGGATGAGGAAGATGTCAAAAATGGTTAGGCATCTATATGTCGATTAGGAGAGTTTGAGAATGGGGATTTTTGTATTACTGAACTAAAGTGCAGGTTTATATATAAAGTTGGCTCTATCAGCTTTCTGAAAAGCGAGAGGTTTGAGCATTTCACTTTAAGATGAAGTGCATACCGGTATTATTTGATGGCTACTATTCATGAAGCTATTAAGAGAGAATATTTACCTAGTAGCGCATAAGTATATTAAATTATTCATAGTTAGTTAAGTTAGATTCAAGTTCAAGTATAAAAATAAATCACAAAATCTAGAATAAATAAATTTTCAATCATGGCTAGTCACTTGTAATGTACTTTCTATTCTATTTATCTCCAAGAACTCAAGACCACTACCTGTCAAGCTCTCAAAACTGCTAGAAAGTTAATGCAATTGATTCAGACTAATTAAGTTAGTTTATATATAGGCAATACTGCATCCCATGATGATAATCTAACTAGGAAAAATTATTAGTTGTCTAATCAATAAGTATTGATATCAGTTTGGGAAGTGAATCAAATAAAAAGTAGAAATTTCAAAACAACATGTGAGTAGAGAAACCTCTCTTGTACTAGAAGTACTCAAGTCTTTCAGCTACTTAAATAGAGTATATCCTCTATCATCCAAGTCTACATCAACTCATTTGTTACTATATCCAAGTCTGCATCCTATTATTTCCACCAAATCTCCGACTTCTATGTTATTATATATTTCTTTTTTTATTGGTTTCTCCTATTATACATTTATCCTATATTTGACAATGCCTACTGCACCACTCCAGATCGGCGAGTTCTTCCTTGACTTCGACAAGTTGAAAAATGCAGTGGAAGATTAGTTAATAATAGACAAGTTTATATTTCACATGTATCTTAAGGAGAAAGATAAAGCAGACTACTGGTGCAAATTTTCCACAATACATCCAGCAGAGAGAGCAGAGAATAGAGTTTTGTGCAATTGGTAAGTTTTTTTCCTAGCCAAATCAGAACTGGAGGTATTAAGATCAGCTGTTTGACCTCAGATCATACTTGTCTTGGAGTAGCAATCCCACTTCATTCAACATGCAATAACTAGTCCTGGCTAATCCAACAAATTCCGAAGCACTTAGTGGTTAGTAAACAAAAAACAACACCATGAGAGATTATTGATATGATTCAACTTCATTATAATGAAGAAAGTAACTACTAGGCAGCATATAAAGCTTGTGCAAAACTCAGTAATAATACAATTGAATACGAACCAAATAGCTATCGGCAACTTCCAGACTATTTAGCATGTATTCAAGCAGGCAATCTCAGGGCATATTGGTGGTTAGAAACAATACCTATAGTGGAACTCGATCCCTTAAGTGGACAACCAGTCTCCCAATTCTGCCATATATTTTTATATCCTGCTGAAGCTCAACTCTTCTTTCAATAATATTGACTCTTTGTTGCTCTCAATGAAACATTCTGCAAAGATCACGATGTTCAAACTCTTTTCTTGGCTGTTACCATAGATGCTAATAGTCATATTGTTCTTCTTGCTTGCGTAACTGCCTCCTGGGGGAATACGGTAAATATAGGGTTAATGGGCTTTGTTCTTTAAAGAAGGTGGTAACTAGCGAAGCAAAGTCCAGAGGCTTTAACTGAGGTTGTTGAATACATCAGTGAAAGAAATTGCATCTCGGATGAAAAGTGCCTGTGTCGAAATCTAAGACATCCATGTCCAGATTCGCCCGCTTTGCTTTTCTCATCTCATGCGTCCCACTCTTCTGATTGTAAACTATTTTATTCTCCCATATCCTATACGTTCCAATGCCTCATTTCAATTCTTTCTACCTCAACCTGTACGCTCAAGGCTCATTTTGTTCTCACAGTTTCTACAATTCTGACTCGAGTTCTAGTTTTCATCTGGTGTGCTTATATATAAATATTGTAAATCTTACTCATCAGAAGGTAGGTCTCTTTCCCACATGCTCAGTCATACTTGAACTCAATTCATCAGCTGATACTCCTTGTAAGACCTTTTTCCAGGTAGAACTTGGGTTCATTGCCTGGGATTTAGCAATTGTCTGATGCCTCTATGCGGACTCCGGTCTTTCCGCATCCATTCTCAATCCTGTCTGCTTTCCCAAATGACTAAGAAAAGACTAACATTTCATGAAGAGCATGCTTGTTGTCATGATATATGTGCTGAGTAATTTGCCCAATGTCAGTATTTAAAAGATTGAATAATTGATCTAGCATTTTGAGGTGCAACTTCACTATTCAGGGTGTGCTACTGCCCCTTCTGCAAAAGAGAGAAAAAGTAAAGCAGGCTGTATCGCACCCTGAATTTGTTTATTTGCAGCCCATCCGGAGATTGTCTGGTGGTCATCTGACAACGCAGTCTATCACCACCCGTGAATCTTATACTTCTCGATTCTGTCCAATTATTTTCTACTATACTAGTCTTCTTCCTTTTATTAGAACTAGTATTATTCTTGTTGTCACATTTCTTCGCTAACTGTTGAATTTTCATGATAATTAATTAACACGAGATCTATCATGAGTGTATTTACGGACTTTTTATTGGTATATCAAACTCCGTATATATAGAATAATTCAATATATTTAGTTAAATGTACGCAAATCAATCCTGTGATTAACTATCCATTGTGTCCCTGCAATGGAAATCAGATGAGCCTGGTCAGTCATAGTCCCTATATCAACTATCCATATATCCCAGCGAGTGGACCACTCGCAGACTTCTATATGTCTACTTCCAATGTGAAATTTCACCCCAGTCATTGGATTGAGCAATTGAACCAATGCTAGCTGACTGATACCTCCGGCCTCACTCCAGACATTTCTTATCTTGAAAAGTTCCAATAACCACGCCTCTGACCTTACACCCAGATCCCCACAAGTTTGCATTCTGCCAACCTGAATCAATACCCAATCATTTCTGGGGGACGCATTCAAGAAATTCTTTGCTCAAGTACAGTGAGCCCATTGAATCTGAAACACATCAGGTTCTTGAAAGTCGGGTACCAGAATCTCAAGCTGGGTAAAGAGCTCTACCGAAAGCAATCCCAGTTTTGTGAAGTCCACATGTGGCTGCCCTTAATCTGTTACAGTCTGCTGCATATAATGTAGTATCTCCCTCACCGTGTAGGAATATTGGATTTTGAGGATAGTGCAAAGTTCAACTAGTGTATTTGTATCTTTCGAGCTGCCTTTGAGAATCTGCCGAGGTACACTATAGCCTGAGGAAGTATACAGTTGCGATGTGACATTCCCTATCCTGACTGCATTATCTGTCTTCAAAAGTGCCTCCAGTGTCTGCAGCCTCATTCCCAGGGCATGCCAGCAGCCATATTGTAACAAGATCTGTCAGGGTGCAGTTTCACTTTTGTTTGACCTCTGGTAGCCTTCTTTCACCTGCACCTTATATGCCAGCTCGCAAATATCAGTGGAATACATCGCAATAGACCCAAAATGTTGGACGTGGGACTCAAAATAAGTCAGGTATTGCATCTTGATGAAGTTGAAGTAGTTCTCCCGTAGCATTAAATCTACCTGCAGATCAATCATAGGGAAAATTCTATTCAGTCATAAGCTGATGCCTTTTAGCAGTGGAGATACTGAGGGCTTTCTTGGCCCACTGATTTTGCATCTGTTTTCTCAGTTCCTGATCTTGATGGTTTGCACAAGCATGAGTAGCCTTTGAGGTCAGAAACTGCAGAAATTTGTCTTTCATCTAGTAAAATGTCAGAAGGCACATTTCCATATTGGAGATTGTCTCCTGCATATGCCTGCGATACTGGGCCATCAGACTGAAATCAATTAGTGTGCTGACACATTTCAAGGCTAGTCTGGATGGGAGTCACTGAGAATGGTTAGGATTGTGTAGTACAGATGCCAATACTGATAAAATATATTGGTGAAGGTTTCGCATCTCCTTTCTCTGCCATTGTGTGACTTTACAATAGGCTATTTTCGGTACACGAAATCCGGGATATGGGGGGATTGCTTCCTAGTTATCATCAAATGCCTGCTACCTCTTGTGCTTTTTGAAGCACCCTTCCGCCCTTTCCATCATATGTTTAAATATACTAAGAAAGATGTTATATAAAAGGTCTGGCTTGTGGAGGTCCACAGGATCTACTCAGTGGAGCATTGTGAATATGTTATAACATATTTTTACTCCAATCTGCTGCAAATATTTTGTACTGCTGGTTTTTGCTATATCCCCCTACCCCAATAACGCTTTCATATACAAGGTCTAGTCGTAGATCTGATATGTACATCCGGAATCCCAACTAAGCTTCACGCTGAAAACCTCACACTTTGGGCATGACTTGTAACTTAATCCGTACAAGGCTGCATAGTCAGCACAATCCGCAATCCAGGTATAACCGCTTCTCGAGAGATGTGGTAATCGTGGGAGTAACGGACTTTATTCGGTACCAAGGCAGTAACAAGTAAATCAACGTCTGGAGGCTTCAGCCGTGGTTGTTGAATAGGCTTCTTACTATATCGCAACTACTGAAGTCTCCAAGATGTTTAGTGGATCTCAAACTAAAGATTCTTGAAGTGAACTGAAGAGAGTAACTGTTCAACCAAGTATATTGAAAACTCAGTCTGCTGAAGTCTGCTTCTTCTAACGTAAAGAATAGCAGTCCTTAAATACACTTCTTAGGCTACAGAGAGCCTTATTGTCATAACATGTAAGACTCCAAAATCGTAGCCTTGAAACCAAACATAAAATATATCGAGTATTAAACCAATACTTGAAACTAAACATAAAACATATAGAGTATCAAACCGATACTCAAAACCAAACATAAAACATATAGAGTATCAAACTGATACTCAAAACCAAATATAAAACATATAGAGTATCAAACTGATACTCAAAACCAAACATAAAACATATAGAGTATCAAACCTTATTCTATCAACTAAAAGCACACCTGATTTCCGGAAACAAATTCAAAACACAAACAGTATCAACTGATACCTGAAAATCCTAAACCCGTAACCTGTACCAGTTACACCCCGAAAACAAAATAAAACTCTTATTTCAACCATATAATAAGAAAATCCCTAATCCTCGCTATCATAATTAAAATTCAATTAAGGATCTTAAAAACCTTTATCAACCAGGGGTACATCTGAATAGCTCTCAAAGCCATTCTTAGTAGGAGAATAACATATAGGAATAAACCCAGAAAATACCGTAGGAAACTCATCTCCTGGCATGTTGTCTGTCTACTAGGCTTGAAATAAATCCATTGCATGTTCCAATCCTTGTACCAGTTCCCAACTATTCTCACTTGCTGGATATCCTTTCCAACTATTCAAGAACTGTCCCTTGCCATATTATTCCCTGTAATCGAGGACTGATTCAACTTCCTATTCAAGTTCTTCGTTGATAAAGATAGGTGCTAGCTTCACAAATGCTTATTCTGAGAACTGAAAATCGTCGTTAAGGTGGTAAGGTTTGACTACCGAATAGTGGAATACTCCTTTCTTCCTTTGGTACATTCTTGCATCCATGCTAACAATGTAGTTCTGCGTATGTTCATTGAATTTGAGTACTGTAAATGGGCCTCGCCAGTGCAGCTGTAATTTCCGAGATCTGCTGGATTCCATTGTACACTGGTCTCCAAAAATCATAATCCTTTCCCCAATCTTGACAGATTTGTGTGAGTTTGTCCTCCTAGCTACAACTCTGTTTGATCTTACTCTAACAAATTGTAACGCTTGGTATGCCACATTACTGATCTTTTGGTATCAATTGTAGTAATCATCGGATGCGGGTACTGTTGTAGAGTTGACTTTATAAATATCCCGTAGTTGGTATTCTTGTCTATACATGGCTTTGTATGGCGACATTCCAATAGTATCGGAGTGACCTGCATTGGAGTAAGCTGTTACTTCAGGGAGAGAAGTAAGCTAGTTAGTCTAGCATGCATTGACAACATTCCTCAATGCTGTTTTCAGTTCTCTGATCTTCCTTTCTGCTTATCCATTGGTCTAGTGGTGGCTAGGTGTAGCCATCATGTGTTCAACTCCCATCGTCTTTAAGGTTTGTTTCCAAAATTGAGAGGTGAATCGGGGGTCAGCATCGCTAATGATTGGTGTAGGCATTCCATGAGGCGTAAAGATATGGTGCCAGAGTAATTCCATTGTTGACATCGCAGTAGCATTCACTGATGTTGGTATCAGCCAGCTGAAACTAACTGCTCTGTCTACAACCACTAATACTGAATCATGTCCTCTTATCTTAGTGAAAGGCTTTATGAAGTCGATAGCATAGCTCGAAAATATCTCCCAAGGAAAGGGAAGCAAAAAGGTATTGCCCATGGGTAGTGTTGTCCTTTCCCGGTTCAGTTGACAGATGTCATACTGCTGGACATAGTCTTTGAAATCCTGCCTCATCTCTGGCCAGTAGATATATTCTGTTGCATGCCGGAGGTTTCGATCAGCGCTGTGGTCTCCTTTATTATGTATCTCCCCTATCATCAGCTCTCTTAGCGTTTCTCCATTTACTCCATGACCTTTGGGAATATATAGACAATCTTCTCCTCCTCTTGTAGTAGTGTAGAGTAGACTATTAAGTATGTTGTAAGGTTGCATCATTCCGTTACGTGAAGTGTGGTTGGAATCCTTCGCTAGTTGGTGGACAGAGTTGTTCCTATAACCTTTGATCATCTGTTCCCTCCAAATGTTTTTCATATCATCCACTCCTTGAATGATATCCCTTTCATCCACTACTCTTTCTAATACTATTATCTCTTCCTCTTCATCTGGTGTCTCATAAACTTTGTAGAGTATACGTTTCTCGTAAAGTAAAGAGAGTAGTTCCACAACCGGAACTTCATTTATATATGCGGGAGGTCCTCCATAAAGGGGCTCGTTTTGGGGATGCTCAGGGTATTTAGGATCATAACTTTTGGTAGTGGGGGAGCCACATCCTAATGATTTTTTGAGGCACTCCTTGATGGCTCGAACATCGAGGCCAGGGCATGGTGAATGGGTATCTCTATCACTATGATCATTGGTAGTATTAGGTAGAGTTTCGATAACAAGCGGGCTGCTGCAGGAGGAGCCAGCATAGGTCTTCATCTTATGTTTCAATTCCTCGTGGTCAGGGGAGAAGGGTATGTTGCAGAATGCTCAATGTATTGATGCATATTCATGTTCCTCTACGCTCCTTCAACTGGTATAACTTCAATGGTCTCCCCAATCATTTAGGGGTTCACTATTTCTGTAGTCATCTGCATCTAGTTGTGCTTGCTCTAGGCGGCAGTCGCTTCCACATTCTGAACGAGCACCAATATACTCAACTGTCAGGGCTTCGAATCGAGACTCTTCGCGTTCGATAGTAGGTTCTTGACAGGAAAGAAAGGATGAAATAAGTGAGAAAATAAGTGAATTGTCTTCTTGTGTGGGGTTATTTGCAGTATGTGAGTAATCATCATTCTCATCATGAAGACAGAATAATGCATCTGCTAAATAGTTCTACTTTCCTGGCCTGTACACTATTTCAGGATCGTATTTCCCAATAAACCCTCTCCATCGTAGCTGCTTTTTGGTGGGTCTTCTGCTTGTCTTGTGGTACATCAGAGGTACATGATCTGTGATGATAGTAAACTTACTCCCTGCAAGTATATGATGGAATGCGATTTGTACATCAACTATTGCTAGGGCTTCCTTGTTAGTTGTGCCATAATTCATTTAGACATTAGAGAATTTCCTGCTATGAAGCGAAGCAGGCCTGGTGTTCTCAGGCATTTCTCCTTGCCCTACCCATGCTCCTACACCTGTGTTGGATGCATCAGTTATTAGCCATATTGGAAGTGACAAATCATATTGTAATGGTTTCATAACCTCATATTTTGAAACAACTTGCTTTACATTTTCCATGGCTTGGTCTTGGGTGGCGGTCCACACAAAGTCTGCAGTTCTGGTAAGTTCCATTAGGGGTGATCTACTTGTTGTAATATGTGGCAAAAACTGACTGATGTAGTTGACCATTCTTAGTAATTCCTGTAACTGTTTTTTGGTCTGTGGCGTAGTCTATTCTTCAATCTTTGCTATTTTTTCTGGTGCTGGTGAGAGTCCTTCATCACTGATAACATGGCCTAACACTTCTATGCTGGTGGTAAAGAATTCTGATTTCTTCCTACTTGCATAAATTTGAGCCTCCTTTAGCTTGTCATAAATCAGGGATATGTGTTTCAAATGTTCAGACTCTGTATCAGAAAAGATGAGTATATCGTCAATATATACCCATGTAAAACGTCCTCAGTAGTGGGCGAATAAATTGAACATTATGTGCATGAAAGTTCTGGGAGCATTCGTATCTCCTTGTAGCATAACCTTACTGACAAAACATTCAAATGGTGTTTTGAAAGTATTCTTGCTCACATCCTGTGGTTCCATGCTTGTTTGAAAATAGGCATTGCTAAGATCGATTTTGCTGTGGTATCTTGCCCTTGCTAGGGCATTGAGTATCATCGTTTGGTTTGGAATGGTCTCAACATTCTTGATTGTAATCTCATTCCTGGCCATGAGGTCCATCAATTGCCTCATTTGTTTTTTATCCTATTTCTCTTGCGCAAACATGAGTGCTGCTGATAAAACTGCTTGTCATTTGATGATTCCAACTTTCTCCTTTTCTCTTAGCCATATGCTCATATCTATTGCCCATCATTCAAGTATCGAGTAAGTAGGTAAGGAGCATTGTTCCTTTCCTTGTTGAAGGTTTATCTCATGATTGATCTTCCTTAAAGGTGGTAAATCTTCCAGTATTTCCTCAGGAAATACTTCCGGGTCTTGGTCTATAACATCTTCAGTGCTAATCACTACTGCTTGGATCATGCCACTAGTAGGTGTGCAAACAATTCGAATATTTTGTTTAGGAAACAGGATAGCTAATTTGCCACATTCAATATGAGCTTGGTGTTGTTCCAGCAAGGGTATTCCTCTTAGAGCATCGTATTTTGCTAGGTTGCCAACCAACATCCTGGTTCCTGGTATGCTCAACCTTTCTGCTGATATGTTGACTGAATATTCTTTATGACCTTCAGATGGTGATTCTTTCATTGCTAGGTATATCCTGATCAGTGTCTTCAATTCCTGTAATGGAATTCCATGTATAGTCATAAAGGTAGTGCTAATCAGGTTTGCTCCTATTGATACAGTATCAAACAGGCCTCTGGCTTCTTTGCCATTGATGTACATCATTCCTTCGAGAGCATCATGAGGTTTGATGCTTGTTGGTCTAGCAGCCATTGTGAGGATGTCTTCTTCTTCTTCCTCTACTTCTATCCCATTTATGAACACTTCTTCCGCTAGTTGTTCTTGTTCCATTTTATTAGAGGTGACTTCTTTCTTCACCTTAGCCTTGCCCTTACCTTTACCCTTGTCATTCTTGCTGGGACAGTCTCTTGCTAGATGTCTTTTACCTCTGCAGGTATAGCAAAGACCCTTTTCTTTTCGTTCCTTAGGTTTGGTGTAGGGCTTGTAGTTCTTTTTCCGATTACCCTTCCGCCCTTCTTGTTTGGAAGTGAATTCTTTTGTCAGCTTTTCGAACCTTTCCTTCCCATAAGCGCCAGTGCTTTTTACGATGGCATCTATACTTTCTGCGTTTTGTATAACTTCCATAACGGTGTCTGTTTCAGCGTACTGTAATTCGGCTTCTTGTCATAGCCTAGGGTGCATGCTTTTATAGAACTGTTGAATGAAGGCATAATCACTTATGGTGTTGGCAGGTAGGCGTGATCAGAACATCAGCAAATCGGTTGCTATGGTTGATATTCTTTGTATCTTGCCATTATTCACTTGTGTGATTTCATGGAATTTGTGGTAGGTATCATTTTTCTGTTTCAAAGATTGGAATCTTTCTCGTAAGTATCCAACAAGGTCTCCTCTGGTCATGTCTTTACCGAAATGCTCAGCTGCCTGGAAAGCTACTTGAGCTGGTCCTTAACAATAGAGGATCCTATAGTTTCCTCCTCTAGCCTCGCTAGTTCATAGTCAATTCAGCTATAGATATAACTGTACTGGATTATACCATCTATCAAATGCCTCTAGCTTGAGGTCATATCCTTCACCAGTGAACCTACTAGGTGAAGTTACTTTGATGCTGAGTTTAGCTATAACAACTGGGTTAGGTCTTGGAGTCTGTGGTCTTGGAACCCTCGGTCCTGGGGCTTCTGGTCCTACTGGACCTGGTTCAGAAGCCATGTCATCTGATCCTTCAACTCTATTAGAGCTATTTGGATCATTGCTCAGTGGTGCTGGAGGTACCAGTATACCTGTAGGCTTTCTTGGAGATTCTGGATACCTTTTGGAGGTAGTGGTTGGCGGTTCTAGTAGTTGTTGAAATGATTCTCCTACGGATTGTGCAGCAGCGTCTCTGGCTAACTGCTGAGCAGCTATGTCACTTGCTGCTTGCTCTTTTACTGGAGTCTTTGTGAACTGTCCTTTTAAATCCCTAGTACGCTGTTTGAAGCCTTTCTCAGGGGCCTTACCCTTACTTGGTCCCGTGATGCCTTCTATCTTGATAACTTGCTGAAGTTAAAAAAATGTAACCGCTTTTCAGGAGATGCAGTAATCGTAGGATTAATGGACTTTGCTTAGTACTAAGGCGGTAACTAGTGAATCAAAGTCTAGAGGCTTTAGCGGAGGTTTTTAAATAGGTTTCTTACTATATCACGACTACTGAAGTCTCCAAGATGTTTGGTGAATCTCAAACTAAAGATTCTTAATGCGAACTGAAGAGAGTAACTGTTCAACTAAGTATATTGAAAACTCTGTCTGCTGAAGTCTGATTCTTCTAACATGAAGAATAGCAGTTCTTAAATACACTTCTTAGGCTATAGGGAGCCTTATTGTCATAACATATAAGACACCAAAACAGTAGCCTTGAAACCAAACATAAAACATATAGAGTATTAAATCAATACTCAAAACCAAACATAAAACATGTAGAGTATTAAACCGATACTCCAAACCAGACATAAAACATATAGAGTATCAAACCGATACTCAAAACCAAACATAAAACATATAGAATATTAAACCAATACTCAAAACCAAATATAAAACATATACAGTATCAAACACTATTCTATCAACTGAAAGCACACCTCGTTTCCTGAAACAAATTCAAAACACAAATAGTATCAACTGATACCTGAAAATCCTAATCTAGTAACCTGTACCAGTTACATAAGCCTTGGCTTCTTACCTTCTTCTGACCCCTCTCCTGCCTGTTCTGACTATACAAACGCACCTTTTCAACACTCTACCATGCATTTTTGTCATGTTTCCACTCAAGAGATATCTGCAGTCCTGCACTATCTCTTACTTGCTCTCGGTATATTCTCTTAGTGATTCTGTTTTGTTCCCTTCAAAATTGTTTTTGTTTGTATCGAATTCTGTTCACTGCACAACTAATGCAAGCTTCTAGTAGACAGAATTCTTCTTAAAAAGATTCACCCACTTCTCCAACCCTCACTACCTTCATGACCCTCCTTTGCTCGAGTCACCCTACCAACCACACCCCCTATACTTCTGTCCCTGGTATGTTCCCCACACAATTCTGTTCTGTTCTCTTCAGGATTGTTTTCTTGTATCAAATTTTGCCCACTTCAAAGCTAATCCAGTTTTCTAGTAGACAAACTTCACCTTAAAAACAGGTCACTCCCCCCCTCCAACTCTCACAATCCTCGCAACCTCTTCTCATTCAAGTCATCACACCCACTGCACCTGCTCCACTTCCATCCTTCCTATTTTCTCCAATCAATTCCATTCTCTTCCATTCACAATCTTTTCCTTGTATCAAATTCTTTCCGCTCCTAGTTAACCCAATTTTCTAGTAGACAAACTTCATTTTAAAAAAACAATGTGCCCCCCCTGTAACCCTCCCAGCCCCTCAACTTACCCCATCAACAATCACAATGCCACGATCAAAAGCGTTTTTCATTTGTCCAACAATCCCGGTCATAAAAATGATGGCAACATTCAGTGGTGCAATCATGTCCCTAGCTTTCCAAACCCTAGCACAATTAGTCAAGAGTATCATGTCTAGGGGCATGCTGTCAAATACTATGATGGATCACAATGGGATCCCAAGCTTCCAGCAGTTGAGCACAGCACAATGGAGAAGGCTCCAGGCATATGCACCTACCATTGAGCAAATCATCAGCAATGGCTGTAGGCAATACAGTGAGAAGGACACAGGTGTCACGAATATGGCTTAGCAAGGAAAGGTTTTCACATGACTCATAGTTATGAGTCATAGGTATGTTATGTTTCGCACATGACCTCATTAGAGGTCATGGGTTTCGCCACATATGACCACTTTGGTCATATGATATGGTTATGATGATATGTTATGTTTCGCACATGACCTCATTTAGAGGTCATGGGTTTTGCGCATGTGACCACTTCGGTCATATGATTAGTTTATGATGTTTTGGATATGACTCACAGTTGTGAGTCATATGTGGCGTGTGACTTGAAGGATGAGTCACAAGGGCGTGAAGGGCA
>JACCEG010000040.1:568780-602865 GCA_014065205.1 Tuber brumale | reverse complement strand
TGGATGGGATACCACCTGCTGAAGCGATGAGGAGGGAAGGAGAATGGCGAAATCGACCGTAGCCTGTTGAGGAAACCCGACACAACTCCCCAGTTTCTTTAGGGGAGGGATACAGGAATCCATCGTAATCGCGTACCGCAAACTGTAATCCCAGCCGCCTGTTGAGATGAAAAGAGGGAAACCCGACCGTGCTGACGCCAAGCGAAGCCTAGGAAAAGCGGGGTAAGGGAGGTACCCAGCATCGTGAGATGCTGGAAGAAGAGGATGGTGTATCCCTAGAGGGTAAACCTCAAAGGGAGAGGGTAGTAGAGATGGACTCGAAGTCCAGAAGGATGAATAGTGATAGCCTACACCCCCCCCAAGGGGAGGGTGCAGGCGAAAAGTGGTGATAGTTTGGGTGGTGTTGAGTTTATCCCAAATAGGAAATAAATTTCAATCACCGGAGGTGTAGCGGAGATGGAGGATGGCCAGGGCATCATTATTATTATTATTATTATATCTCATTCCCCTTATGGAGCCGCAGAGGCTATGCAGCTAACTAACATACAAATATTACACCACGCAAGGGTGCCAGTCAGATATCCCGTCTCATATAGAAAGGTAGCAACGTTCGAGTGGGCCAGCTCATGAGCCATAATGACAAAAGGAAATCCTCCAACCCGCCAGATGCCTAACAAATATAGGAAACAAAAGTAATATCCCTAAACAGCCGCGTTCCTTCTCTCAGTTGCCGCTTGGTGTGCCTTAAGGTATGTTGGATATTCCTTAGAATTAGCCTGGTGGGAGTCGCCACAGTTGACGCATTTGATGGTGGTGTGCAAACATGCTTTGCCCTTGGTAGGGCAATCTAATCGGCCGCAAGTGTAGAGGTGTGCTGGATATTCCATGGAGCAGATACTGCAATGCTGGGTACCGGTACACTGAGAGGGGTGGTGGCCAAAGGCCAAGCATTTGGTGCATTGGGTGTCAGGCCCAAAGGACAATTAGCGTTGTACTTTGAACTTCTTCCCAAGTAGTGAGAGGCCTCTGCTGAGGGCTTTGTCGGTGGAGGCTTTGCCGGCAATTGTCTGGACCATGGCTGATGCTTCTTTGTCCTGACATTGGGCTGGGGTGGTGAGCCATCTACGAGGGCATGGGAGGTGGGTGCCTGGGTTGAATTATTCAATCTCAGATTGAATGGTGGAGAGGGTGGAGGAAGTGGGGACATTGTGGAGGATGACCTTGTGCCAGATTTCGTCTTTTCTGAGGCCAAGGGCAGCTGGGATGGTAGCTCTGATTGCTTCCTCAATGGCAGAACGATGCGCTTTGAGGACAGAGGTGGCAGGTGTGTTATCCTTGGTGAGGAGGAGGACATGGTGGTTGGCGGTGAATTCAATTGTTGCAATAAGAGGCTTCTTTATTGCATTGTTGATTGCATCGCGGATGGTGAGGGGGTTGGTGGTATCAGGCAGGATGGAGCCGTCTCTTTCAATGACAAGGGTACGGTTGCGTTTAGTCAAAACAGCTGCGGTGGAAGTTTTGGCTGGTGGAGTAGTAGAGGGTTTGGCTGGGACTGCTCTGGCAGCTTTTTGGGCCCAGGTTTTTTGTGGTGGGGGAGCGTTCAAGGTAGTTTGTTGTGGTGGGGGGGGTTGTTGGTGGAGAAGCTGGTACTGCAGGTGTTCAACTTGGGAGGTGAGGTGCGCAACTTGATCTTGGAGTGTTTGGACATCTGTAATATGGCGTTTTTGAATCACCATGAGGTGTTTCCGCAAGGCCTGGAAGCCATCTTCAAGGTGTTGTGTGCGAAGTAAAATGCCAAGCTTGGTGTTGGAGATTCCTTCAGCCAAAGGTCTTGTTGAAAATGCAGGGATGGAAGGGTATTCTTCTGTAGAGGTGGTAGAGGCGGGAGCAGGCACAGTCTGGACTGGGGAGCCTGGGTCTTCTTCCTCCCTGCGTGTGTCCACAGGCGAGGTTGGGTTGGGATGTGGGATTGGTGGGCTGAAGGGGGCTGCAAAGGGGTTTGCACCACCCCTCCCGCTGCCCCTACGTCTATTAGACATCAGAGGGTTGGGAAAACGGACTCAGTTGATAGAGGTGATAAAACACAAATGAGGGGGGATGATTTGTGGTTGAAAAGTCTTTAAAGTGAAGGGGTGAAGCGGTGAGGAATGGTTGTCAACCAATGAGGTGAAAGCTCGGCAAGAAATTTGGTGTGGTTTTTTCTAACTATATTCTAGTAACTACAACCGCTAGTACTAAACCCTGGCCTCACAGGCATGAGGTTACTGCATGACCTTCACGTCAGCCAACCGCCTCCCAACCCCACAAACGAAACAATTCCCACCGGCAACCCGATCCAGCAACCCTCCACCACAAAAGAAAACTAAAAACAATTTCAGTAACATCAACGGGGCCCTGCCCCAGCCGCCCAATGTTCGTAAAAGGAGACCGGGCACAAGCCCCGATCGCAATCAACACGCCCACAGGGACAGCCCCCCTCCAACACAACATCGCCCTCGGGCTCATCATCCGCCACCCAGTTGATCCTAAAAGCCCGGCAAATACCAATCCCTCCAGAACCAGCCCACATGTAAACACCACAGCCAGAACAGTAATGCTCTGGACCCAAAGCGGGCGCAACCTCATCCACCACATCCGGCACAAAGACTCCGTTGCCGTTACAACCACAGCGAAAGAAAAAACCACACCAAATTTCTTGCCGAGCTTCCCCCTCATTGGTTGACAACCATTCCTCACCGCTTCACCCTTTCACTTTAAAGACTTTTCAACCACAAATCATTCCCCCTTATTTGTGTTTTATCACCTTTATCAACTGAGTCCCATTTCCCAACCCTCTGATGTGTAATAGACGTAGGGGCAGAGGGAGGGGTGGTGCAAACCCCTTTGCAGCCCCCTTCAACCCACCCATCCCACCTCCCAACCCAGCCTCGCCTGAGGACACACGCATGGAGGAAGAACCAGGCTCTCCAGTCCAGACTGTGCCTGCTCCCGCCTCTACCACCTCTACAGAAGATCATCCTTCCATCCCTACATATGCACCAAGGCCTTTGGCTGAAGGCATTTCCAACACCAACCTTGGCATTTCACTTCGCACTCAACACCTTGAAGATGGCTTCCAGGCCCTGCAGAAACACCTCATAATGGTTCAAAATCGCCATATTACAGACATCCAAACACTTCAAGGCCAAGTTGCGCACCTCACCTCTCAGGTTGAACACCTGCAGTACCAACTCCACCACCAACAACCCCCCCCACCACAACAAACCACCTTGCCCGCCCCCCCACAACAACAAACCTGGGCCCAAAGAGCTACCAGAGCAGTCCCAGTCAAATCCTCTACCATTCCACCAGCCAAAACTTCAACCCCAGCTGTTTTGACCAAACGCGACCGTACCATTGTCATTGAAAGAGATGGCTCTATCCTACCTGATACCACCAACCCCCTCACCATTCGCGATGCAATCAACAATGCAATTAAGAAACCTCTTATTGCAAGAATAGAATTCACCACCAACCACCATGTCCTCCTCCTCACCAAGGATAACACACCTGCTACCTCTGTCCTCAAAGCGCATCGTTCTGCCATTGAGGAAGCAACTAGAGCCACCATCCCTGCAGCCATTGGCCTCAGAAAAGACGAAATCTGGCACAAGGTCATCCTCCATGGCGTCCCCACATCCTCCACCTTTTCCACTATTCAATCTGAGATTGAAGAATTCAACCCAGGCACCCACCTCCCACGCCCTCCTAGATGGCTCACCACCCCAGCCCAACGTCAGGATAAAGCAGCATCAGCTATGGTCCTCACTATTGCCGGCAAAGACTCCACAGATAAAGCCCTCAGCAGAGGCCTCTCACTACTTGGGAAACAGTTCAAAGTGCAACGCTACTTGTCCTTTCGTCCTGATACCCAATGCACCAAATGCCTGGCCTTTGGCCACCACCCTTCTCAGTGTACCGGCACCCAACATTGCAGCATCTGCTCCATGGAACATCCAGCACACCTCCACACCTCCGGCAGATCAGATTGTCCTACCAAGGGTAAAGCATGTTTGCATACCACCATCAAATGCGTCAACTGTGGCGATTCCCACCAGGCTACTTCCAAGGAATGTCCCACATACCTTAAGGCACACCAAGCGGCAACTGCGAGAAGGAACGGGGCTGTTTAGGGTTTTTACTTTTGTTTCCTATATTTGTTAAGCATTTGGCGGCTAGGAGGATTTCCTTTTGTCATTATGGCTCATGAGCTGGCCCAGTTGAACGTTGCTACCTTTCACTATGAGACGGGATATCTGACCGGCACCCTTGCGTGGTGTAATTTTTGTAAGTTAGTTAGCTTCATAGCCGCCACATCTCCATAAGCGTAATGAGATATAATAATAATAATAATAACATCCGCCACAATTTCAACCGCCGGTACCAAGTCCTCCAGAACGGGCGCCAAACGGCACAACCCGCCTGCAATATAAGCAGCCCCACAAAAGTTGCAGGGCACAACCGGGACGACAACCGGCACATCCACCACCGACACACCAGCCGAGGGCTCCGGCACCACCGCCTCCGGCTCCTGCGATGAAGTCACCCCGGTCAACAACGCACCAACCGGCCCCAAAGAGACCATAACACGCTCCACCACCCCCGACAAACCGGTATCAACAACCGGCGAAGCAACGCCAGAGGGACGCCAAACATGCATCCCCCGAGCCACATCAACCTGCTCCTTCCGACGGCGATCTGCCAAACGGCGACGTTCAGCCAACCTCCCCCTGGCACGCCCACCAGCCACAGGCGCCAGAGATGACACCGGAGCCACAACCCCCGCCAAAGCCAGCGGGTCAGCCACCCCCATAGCCACATCCCCAGCCTCCATGGTAGCCACAGACGCAGCCACAGAGGGCAGCCTCACCACGGGCAATGCCACCTCTTCCACCAGGAGAGGGGCCACATCCTCACCCCCAACGAAGGGGGACTCAAAACCGAATGGCAGGCCGGCAATCATGGCCTCCCGCAAACAAGCAAGCTCCCAGTCCCGCAAATGCAGGCGACCAGAGAGAACCGAAACATGGTGTCGGAGGCGAGAAACCTCCGCCTCGAGGGCCAAAGACTTCTCAACCGCCTTGGAAAGCACAACCGACGCCCGCGTGGCGGACGCGGCGGAGGGACCAGAACGACCAGAAACCATAATCGCGAACCGTGAAAATATCGCCGCAGGGAAAAGGTAGATGGAGGAAGTGGAATAAAGTGAAAGCGAGATGAAATGATCTCGCTAGACAAAGGTAAAGACGAGGGAAAATCCTCGAAATTAAAGACTTGAAGCTATCGCGGGATAGAATCAAGGGACCGTGATTGGCCGAAGCATAAAATGTGGCAGCTCACAAGAGTTTTTGCGCGCGCGTTTTTTCTTGTCGCTGCGGTTGTAACGGCAACGGAGTCGCCAGGGCATCGTAGTAAGGGGAGTAGGCTGTTGCTGGGGTTTGGAGCGAACGGGCCGCGAGTGTTAGGGCACCACGGGCATTAACTGAGGCGCTGAAGCATAGTGGGTGTGGGCAATTTGCCTCGCTGAGAACTTGTGCGGCTATATCCGGGGCTGTTGCTGCTATGCTTAGTGGATCAGCGTGCGGCAGTGGGGTCTCACGGGGCGAGAAGAATCTTCTGTCGGCCGCTGGTAGGGGGGGTGGTCCTCTAACTGATGGGCCCTCATCCCTTGCCGCTGCGACTTGGGCGGCAGAGGCTGAAGTCTTACTTCCTTCCTTCGTCCTCCTGGACTTCCATCCCCCAGCCGGCTCTTGCGGGGCGGCAGCCTGGGCATAGGTTGATGGCTTGGGTTTTGCTTTGCTGAGGATTTGTTGAGTGATGGTTCTAGATGGCCAGGGGTAAAAGAGTAGGTGCTGTACTTTCTCTCACGGAAGGCCTGGGCCTCCCAAGAGTGCGGGTATTTGACAGTGTAGGCTTTCGGATCACCATACCACTTATCGGTGGTGGTTATTATTATTATTATTATATCTCATTACGCTTATGGAGCCGCAGCGGCTATGAAGCTAACTAACATACAAAAATTACACCACTCAAGGGTGCCGGTCAGATATCCCGTCTCATATTGAAAGGTAGCAACGTTCGATTGGGCCAGCTCATGAGCCATAATGACAAAAGGAAATCCTCCAATCCGCCAAATGCCTAACAAATATAGGAAACAAAGGTAAAAACCCTAAACAGCCCTGTTCCTTCTCTCTGTTGCCACTTGGTGTGCCTTAAGGTATGTGGGAAATTCCTTGGAAGTAGCCTGGTGAGAATCGCCAATGTTGACGCATTTGATGGTGGTATGCAAACATGCTTTGCCCTTGGTAGGACAATCTGTTCTGCTTCAGGTGTGGAGGTGTGCTGGATGTTCCATGGAGCAGATGCTGCAATGTTGGGTGCCGGTACACTGAGAAGGGTGGTGGCCAAAGGCCAGGCATTTGGTGCATTGGGTATCAGGACCAAAGGACAAGTAGCGTTGCACTTTGAACTGTTTCCCAAGTAGTGAGAGGCCTCTGCTGAGGGCTTTATCTGTGGAGTCTTTGCCGGCAATAGTGAGGACCATAGCTGATGCTGCTTTATCCTGACGTTGGGCTGGGGTGGTGAGCCATCTAGGAGGGCGTGGGAGGTGGGTGCCTGGGTTGAATTCTTCAATCTCAGATTGAATAGTGGAAAAGGTGGAGGATGTGGGGACGCCATGGAGGATGACCTTGTGCCAGATTTCGTCTTTTCTGAGGCCAATGGCTGCAGGGATGGTGGCTCTAGTTGCTTCCTCAATGGCAGAACGATGCGCTTTGAGGACAGAGGTAGCAGGTGTGTTATCCTTGGTGAGGAGGAGGACATGGTGGTTGGTGGTGAATTCTATTCTTGCAATAAGAGGTTTCTTAATTGCATTGTTGATTGCATCGCGAATGGTGAGGGGGTTGGTGGTATCAGGTAGGATAGAGCCATCTCTTTCAATGACAATGGTACGGTCGCGTTTGGTCAAAACAGCTGGGGTTGAAGTTTTGGCTGGTGGAGTGGTAGAGGATTTGACTGGGACTGCTTTGGTAGCTCTTTGGGCCCAGGTTTGTTGTTGTGGTGTGGCGGGCAAGGTGGTTTGTTGTGGTGGGGGGGGTTGTTGGTGGTGGAGTTGGTACTGCAGGTGTTCAACCTGAGAGGTGAGGTGCGCAACTTGGCCTTGAAGTGTTTGGATGTCTGTAATATGGCGATTTTGAACCATTATGAGGTGTTTCTGCAGGGCCTGGAAGCCATCTTCAAGGTGTTGAGTACGAAGTGAAATGCCAAGGTTGGTGTTGGAAATGCCTTCAGCCAAAGGCCTTGGTGCATACGTAGGGATGGAAGGATGATCTTCTGTAGAGGTGGTAGAGGCGGGAGCAGGCACAGTCTGGACTGGAGAGCCTGGTTCTTCCTCCATGCGTGTGTCCTCAGGCGAGGCTGGGTTGGGAGGTGGGATGGGTGGGTTGAAGGGGGCTGCAAAGGGGTTTGCACCACCCCTCCCTCTGCTCCTACGTCTATTACACATCAGAGGGTTGGGAAATGGGACTCAGTTGATAAAGGTGATAAAACACCAATGAGGGGGGATGATTTGTGGTTGAAAAGTCTTTAAAGTAAAAGGGTGAAGCGGTGAGGAATGGTTGTCAACCAATGAGGTGGAAGCTCGGCAAGAAATTTGGTGTGGTTTTTTCTTTCGCTGTGGTTGTAACGGCACCGGAGTCTTTGTTTCTTTCATTGTTTAATAGCTTTCAAGCTCTGAGAGCCCCCCCACAGATAATACTGTTGCAGGACCCCCCTGTGTACCGCAACAGGCTCCCCACTTTTGCATCTTTTAAATCATTTTCTCCACCATTTAAACAAGGGACACCCCCCAAGGTGGCCAGCTACATTTACAGAGATTTTTTGAATGTGTTTGCTGTACTTCCTGTGTTTTTTAACAGGCCTGACTTTATGGCCATTGATGTTTATTCCCCCCTAGGACTCTTTGACTCCAAATACTCACAATTCAGGGCGTACAACCTGTACTCGACGGTTGGCACTTCAACTGGGAACAGAACTGTTAACCCAGCCACATGCTTCCCCCTACACCCCTTCCCCACCATAGTGGCGTCTGACTTCAACATCCACCACCCACCATCTGACCCTCTAAGAACGATTTCTTCGAATGTATTCTCAACTTCCAGCCTATACTTCGAGCAAGTGGACGACAACGGCTTCGAATTCTGCAACACCCTTGGCGCGTACACCAGGTTCCCATTTGACCACAACACTAGGCCTGGCGTTATTGACCTGGCCTTCATCAACTCACCCCTTATTCGTTACCTACAATCTTGGTCGACCCACCTACCAGCAACAGGGTCTGATAACCTCCCAATCTCTATCGTGTTCATGGCACCTTTAATCAGGCCGCCACCCCCAACCCCATACTGGGACAAGACAGACTGGACAATCGCTCCCGAAAAATTGAAAGGACTGTCGGTTCCACCACCGCGCCCCAACCCCACCCACCTCGACCTAGACCACTGGCTAGAGAGACACATGCTTACACTCACCACATTGATCAAAGCCTGCACCCCGACCAAGAGGGTCTCCATCCACGCGAAGCCCTGGTGGGACATGACAATCACCCACCTGAGATAAGCACACCAGTGGGCCTCGAGTGAGCATAGGAAAGACACCTCAGAACAATCCTTAGAAGATCTAAGATCCCACCGCAACCGGTACTTCAAGGCAATTAAGAAGGCCAAAGCCAGATACTGGAAAGAGTTCCTGGCCAGCGTAACACCACAGTCAGTCTGGAAAGCCAGGAAGGCTGCAATGGGAAGTGATGAAGAAAGATTCCACGACCTGCCGGATGCAAACTCCCCTAAAGAAATCAACGAAGCTCTGCTAAACCACTGCTTCCCATCAAAGCCGCCAACGCAGTCGGTGGCCTACCCACTGTTGGACCCCGAACACCCATGACTAGCCCCCGAAGAGATCTCATCTGCCCTCCGCAGATCCTCGAACTCTTCAGCCCCGGGCCCAGACCAAATACTGTATGGGGTCTAGAAGAAAGTCCGCGCCATCAACCCGAACATACTCACATCTCTCCTCGCCCCCCTCTTGGCATACGGGCACCATCCAAAATGCCTCAAGATGTCTAATGGGGTGGTCCTACCCAAACCAGGAAAACCAGATTGCTCCACCGCAGCCTCGTTCCGAATTATCGTTCTACGCGAAACCCTCGCGAAGATACTGGAAATTATTAAATTTTTCTTCTTTTTTTTCTTTTTTTTTTCTTCTTTTTTTTTTTTTTATATCATATCTTACTTGATTAGGGTACAAGAACGTGCATGCAGCGTAAGCTATGGCAAAATGAAAACCCTTAATCTCAAACATCCCTCCACCCGGCAGGTAAAAGCCGTCCGTCACAAGCCCCTCTGGTATGGAGCCAACCGCACATAGCGCCCCCCGCCAGGCCCATCCCTACCTCGCAAGCGCACTCGGAGAATAGGAGAAGCCTAACTAAAAACAAGCAGGAAACATCAGGAAAAACCCCTGGGGAAATCACGGGCCGCAGGCACAAAAGAAACCAATTAATATCCCAAATGCACACCCAATAGGGATGACTAGCCAATAATGAAAGTCGGGGCGGTAACGCCTCACCCGGTATGGGTTCATAAGAAGGTATGGAGGTAGGTGTCGGCCTTGTCACCTAGAGGAAGGGTTGTAGGGTAGAAGAGGCAGCACCACCTTCAAGCCCTGACGAGAGGAAGCAGTAAGGTGCCAGCTGGGGTTGGATTGTTGCCGGAGAAACTCCAGCAGAATGGGGGTAGCAGTAGGGTGCCAGCCAGGGTAGCAGTAAGTTGCCAGCTTGGGTGGGGGTGCTGGTGCAAAGCCCGCGAAGAGTGAAGTCGGCAGTAAGATGCAAGCTGTCTGGTAGCAGTAGGGTGCCAGCCAAGGTGTGGTGTAGCAGTAGGGTCCCAGCCGATCGCAACCGTGGGGAGTGTAGGAGGAAGGCATCCGACCCCAAACGATAAAAAGGCTGTCGGTATCTTGTTCGTGTCCTTCTAGGCGGCCTCCAGCAGGCCCCAAACAAAGCCAGCCGTTTTACCACGTCTCTCATGTAGTCCCTTTTTCTCTGAGAGATAGTGTCACTATAGTGGATGGGATACTACAAGCTGAAGCGATGAGTGAGGAAGGAGGGTGGCGAAATCGACCGTGGCCTGTTGAGGAAACCTGACACAACTCCTCCAGTTTCTTTAGGAGGAGGGATACAGGAATCCATCGTAATTGCGTACCGCAAACCGTAGTCCCAGCCGTCTGCCAAGATGAAGTAGGGGTTGTAGCCGACCGTGCTGATGCTAAGCGAAGCTAGAGCAAAAGCGGGGTAAAGAGGTTTCTGGACATCGTGAGATGCCAGAGGAGAGAATAGAGTATCCCAGGGGGGTTGACCCACTGGGAAAGGGATGGGGAGACAAGCTCCGAGTCTAGAAGGATGGATGGAGATAGCCTACACCCCCCCCAAGTTGAGGGTGCTGACTGAAAAGTGGTGATAGTTTGGTGTGGTGTTGAGTCTATCCCAAATAGGAAATAAATTTCAATCACCGGAGGTGTAGCGGAGACGGAGGATGTACCGGAAATTATTATTATTATTATTATTATATCTCATTACGCTTATGGAGCCGCAGCGGCTATGAAGCTAACTAACATACAAAAGTTACACCACCCAAGGGTGCCGGTCAGATATCCTGTCTCATATTGAAAGGTAGCAACGTTTGATTGGGCCAGCTCATGAGCCATAATGACAAAAGGAAATCCTCCAAGCCGCCTAATGCCTAACAAATATAGAAAACAAAAGCAAACGCCCTAAA
Organism: Tuber brumale; assembly: GCA_014065205.1. Taxonomy (NCBI): domain Eukaryota; kingdom Fungi; phylum Ascomycota; class Pezizomycetes; order Pezizales; family Tuberaceae; genus Tuber; species Tuber brumale. The sequence goes on along the minus strand of JACCEG010000040.1, from coordinate 591,994 downwards.
CAGCCCTGTTCCTTCCCTCAGTTGCCGCTTGGTGTGCTTTAAGGTATGTGGGACATTCCTTGGAAGTAGCCTGGTGAGAATCGCCACAGTTGACGCATTTGATGGTGGTATGCCAACATGCTTTGCCCTTGGTAGGACAATCTGATCTGCCGCAGGTGTGGAGGTGTGCTGGGTGTTCAATGGAGCAGATGCTGCAATGTTGGGTGCCTGTACACTGCGAAGGGTGGTGGCCAAAGGCCAGGCATTTGGTGCATTGGGTGTCAGGACCAAAGGACAAGTAGCGTTGCACTGGGAACTGCTTCCCAAGTAGTGAGAGGCCTCTGCTGAGGGCTTTATCTGTGGAGTCTTTGCCGGCAATAGTGAGGACCATAGCTGATGCTGCTTTATCCTGACGTTGGGCTGGGGTGGTGAGCCATCTAGGAGGGCGTGGGAGGTGGGTGCCTGGGTTGAATTCTTCAATCTCAGATTGAATAGTGGAAAAGGTGGAGGATGTGGGGACGCCATGGAGGATGACCTTGTGCCAGATTTCGTCTTTTCTGAGGCCAATGGCTGCAGGGATGGTGGCTCTAGTTGCTTCCTCAATGGCAGAACGATGCGCTTTGAGGACAGAGGTAGCAGGTGTGTTATCCTTGGTGAGGAGGAGGACATGGTGGTTGGTGGTGAATTCGATTCTTGCAATAAGAGGTTTCTTGATTGCATTGTTGATTGCATCGCGAATGGTGAGGGGGTTGGTGGTATCAGGTAGGATAGAGCCATCTCTTTCAATGACAATGGTACGGTCGCGTTTGGTCAAAACAGCTGGGGTTGAAGTTTTGGCTGGTGGAATGGTAGAGGATTTGACTGGGACTGCTCTGGTAGCTCTTTGGGCCCAGGTTTGTTGTTGTGGGGGGGCGGGCAAGGTGGTTTGTTGTGGTGGGGGGGGTTGTTGGTGGTGGAGTTGGTACTGCAGGTGTTCAACCTGAGAGGTGAGGTGCGCAACTTGGCCTTGAAGTGTTTGGATGTCTGTAATATGGCGATTTTGAACCATTATGAGGTGTTTCTGCAGGGCCTGGAAGCCATCTTCAAGGTGTTGAGTACGAAGTGAAATGCCAAGGTTGGTGTTGGAAATGCCTTCAGCCAAAGGCCTTGGTGCATATGTAGGGATGGAAGGATGATCTTCTGTAGAGGTGGTAGAGGCAGGAGCAGGCACAGTCTGGACTGGAGAGCCTGGTTCTTCCTCCATGCGTGTGTCCTCAGGCGAGGCTGGGTTGGGAGGTGGGATGGGTGGGTTGAAGGGGGCTGCAAAGGGGTTTGCACCACCCCTCCCTCTGCCCCTACGTCTATTAGACATCAGAGGGTGGGGAAATGGGTCTCAGTTGATACAGGTGATAAAACACAAATGAGGGGGGATGATTTGTGGTTGAAAAGTCTTTAAAGTGAAAGGGTGAAGCGGTGAGGAATGGTTGTCAACCAATGAGGTGGAAGCTCAGCAAGAAATTTGGTGTGGTTTTTTCTTTCGCTGTGGTTGTAACGGCAACGGAGTCCAAGATACTGGAAAGGATAGTAGCAACCCACCTGTCCCTCATCGCCCACGAAGTGGGACTCCTGAATCCCAACCAGTCTGGTTCACTCGCCGGCCTTTCAACCTTTGATGCCACGGCTGCCCTTACTCAAGAAGTAAGGGCAAGGCAAAACCCCTCCCACCAAGCCTCCTCCCTGTTTCTAGACATAAAAGGAGGGTTCGATAATGTTTCCTCTAGCCTTCTTCCAGCTAAACTCAGAGCCAAAGGAACTCCCAAGTACCTGGTAGCTTGGGTTCGTTCTTTTCTTACAGATCGTTCCTGTCGCTTGTTGTTTCCGGGGGCCCCTGGGGTTTTCTCTCCTGTTCAAGTGGGGACTCCCAAGGATCACCTGTATCTCCTGACTCCGTTGCCGTTACAACCACAGGGAAAGAAAAATCCACGCCAGATTTCTTGCCGAGCTTCCACCTCATTGGTTGATAACCATTCCTCACCGCTTCACCCCTTCACTTTAAAGACTTTTCAACTCCAAATCATCCCCCATCATTTGTGTTTTATCACCTTTATCAACTGACTCTGAAAAACCACAACCTCTACTACCCCCCCACACATTATCTCCACCACCACATCTTCTCCATTTTCCTATACAGAGATTCCTGTTAAATAAATCACTTTAAACACTTTCCCCAATTTTCAGATCAAAATTCTCACTATCACCCCTTTCTTGGCACATATCTTTGATTTTACCCCTATTTTTACCCCTGAAAACAATATCTCCTACCACTACTATCACAGTTTTGGAGCTCCTGCTCTAAAACTTTGACAAGACTTTCCTGGGGCTATTCCAGATATCCTGTTAAAATTTCAGCTAAGTTCCTTATCTTTTCCTTCCTCTGCTGTTTTTTGTTTTATTTTTCTTCTATGTTTGTGTTTTATCCTGTTGCCTTTTTTTTACCTTTTGCTCCCTTTGGTTGCTCTGCCAACTCTAATCTACTTTCCTTATCATTCCCTTACTACTCCTCATAGTAAAAAGGACTTAGAGAAAAATTTCGCATTTTTGAAGCACTCATGCCTATCCATCATACCCACCATAGGACTACTTCCATTCAAATCCCCTTGACTGGTAGCAGTAGTCCTTTGAACTCTACTCTAGGATCTGATCCCCATACCCCACCTGGAAGAAATCCCCCCATGCCTGATCTTACTCTTCCACCAAAGAATACTCACTCCAGAGACAGATATCCTACCCTTCTTTCCTCATCTTCTAGCTTCTTGCAAGATATCTGTACTTCTACTCCCCCTCCCCCTACCTCTGCCCAAAGACCACCTCCCTCTGCTTCTGCCTCCTCTGACATGGATTATACCTTTTCCTTTCCCCCTGCCACTAATACTTCAACATCTAAACTTCCTTGCTTGGAACAATTTCTACATCACTTGGTAGAACAGATTAGGGATGTCCAGCCTGCCTACCCTCAACCTCAACAGGAATTCCTCTCTCAGCTTCTTACTAACATTAGCAGCTACTCTAACATTGTCCTACCAGTTATACCTCCTCAAATCCCTTCTGACATAGAATCTAGACTGACTAAACAGGAAAAAACACTTGAACATATACTAACCACCTTAGATAAACTCACTACTCCTGCTCTTGTATCAAGACATGACCCACTGACTACTCCCACCACCACTACCCCTATCCTCCAACCTACTAAAAAGACTTGGGCTAACATTGTTGAACAGGCAACCCTATCTACACCTACTGCTTCTACTACCAAAGCCTCAAAAAAGCGCCCAGAACCCATCCCAGAGCCTGAGAGGACCCTGATCCTCAAGCCAAGCAGTCCTCCTACCAACTTTAACCCCCTCCTGATCAGAGAGTCCATCAATACTGCCTTGGTTAATGCCAAACTGAATATTTCTATTGTTCTTGTTAGACTTTCAGTCAACAACAACATAGTAATTGAGGTGAAGCATGGTCACACTGCAGCTGAGCTCAAAGAGAAGGAAAGTGTGTGGAGTCACCTGGTGCCTGGCCTACAAGAGGTTATTGTTAGGGAAAGATGGTATAAGCTTGTTGCCCATTCTGTTTCTACTGACTTGATTGTGGCAGACAGTGAGGAGAAGCAGATGGAGGCATTCCAGGAAGACATAGAGTCCTACAACCATGAGATTCAGCTTGCTGCCCCTCCAAGATGGCTGACAAAACCTGAGTCCAGAGTAGGAAAGTTGCACTCCTCCCTTGTTCTTTCCTTTAAAACTCAAAGAGAATTGAAGCATGCACTGAGAAACAGACTGGTGATAGCAGGAACAGCTGTGAAAACTTCAGAATTTGTTGACATCAGACCTACCACCCAGTGCAGAAACTGTCAGAGGTTTGGCCACCACCAGAGAACATGCAGGCACCCTACTATATGTCAAGTCTGTGCTGGTCCACATTCTACAAACCTACACCAATGCTCAACTTGCAAGACTACCAAGGAATGTTCCCATACCCAGTTCAAGTGTGCTAACTGTGAGGGCTCTCATAAAGCTACTGACCAAAGGTGTGAAGTTTACAGAAACTTGGTCAAAAAACCTGAACAACCTACCACAGACAATCCTACACATTCCTTATGAAAGGCACACCAATCTCTATTATCCAGCACAACTGTGCAAAGACCTATGAAGTATTGACCACACTCCTTGAATATGCTAATGGCAAAGCAGATATTGTTCTTGTTCAAGAGCCCTGGCTGGCTCATGATGGTTCTGCTTATACACACCCCTCTTTCACTTCAATTTTACCTGATACTACTAATAATGAGAGACCTAGGACAGCTGCATATATCAGCAAATCCAGACTTGATATTCTTTGCACTTGCAGATCTGACCTTCTTCCTCACCTTGATGGTGATGTACTTCCACTTCAAATTCTTGCAGGAAAAGAGAAGTTTACCCTCTGGAATATTTACAATGAAAGGAAAAAGCTGACCCCTGACTCTAGACCACTCTATACCATGGACAGAACTCTACACCTCCTGCACATTCCTCAACACTCTATTCTCTGTGGTGACTTCAATGCCCACCATAGCTTGTGGAATTCAGCTGTTCAACAACAGATCAGAGGTGATGTCCTGGTAGAATGGTTTAGATCTAATAACTGTGACATAGTCAATCAACCTGATATCCCCACCTACAACTTCAGACAAGGCTCAGGCACTTCAGTACTAGACCTCACACTAGCAACACAGGATATATTTAACAGACTAGTGGATTGGGCAGTGGATGAGGATGCCCACACAGGCAGTGACCATGAGGTGGTAAGGTTCACTTTTGTATTGAATACTGACTCCTTGATTCCCAGTCCCATGAGCAATAAATACAACTGGAACAGAGCAGATTGGAACTCATTTCATACAACTCTGCAATCTCTTATGACTGAGTCTTCCCCTACCTTCTACTCATACTTGACATGTGGTACTGCTTACTCTTTAGATCAGGCTGCTCTGATTCTGAGAGATTCAATCTTACATTCCCTCAACCTACATGTTCCTCTCAGCAGACCTTGTGCCAGATCTAAAAGGTGGTGGAATGAAGAACTTACAACTTTGAGAAAGGAAATGGCCAGAAAGCACAGGAAGTGGAAAGCTAGCAGGATGGAGACTGATCATACTGACTACAAAAGATGCAGAAACACATACTTTCAAGCAATCAGAGATACCAAAGCTAACTGTTGGCAGAACTTTCTCAACTCTGCCAAAGGTCAAGATATCTTCACTGCAGTTAAGTATACCAGACCAACACAGTGCCTGAAAACTCCTATTCTCTATCTTGATAAACAGTGTGCTACTGACTTTGACAGCAAGTGCAACATGTTCATGCATAGCATGTTCCCAGATCCTCCAACCTCCTACACAAATTACAACATCCAAGATACAGAGATAGAGAAGTGCTTCCCTTGGCCTGATGTTACTGACTCTGAGGTGAAGGATGCAATCTACAACTCTGATCCCCACAAAGCACCTGGTCCTGATGGTATCAACTTCCTCTGCCTTAGACAAGTATACCTGGCAATCCCCACTCCTCTAACAGATTTGTTCAAGTCACTACTGAAGATAGGCTATCATCCTCACTGCTGGAGAGAGGCAACAGGGGCAATAATCAGGAAGCCCAGCAAACCAGACTACTCAATTCCTAAAGCTTATAGACCAGTTTCATTGCTAAATTGTCTAGGAAAGATTGCAGAAAAGATTATGGCCAAAAGACTTGCTTACATGGCTGAAACCCAGGGACTTCTACACAATGAACAGATGGGTGGCAGGCCAGGAAGGAGTGCAATTGATGCAGTTATGTCTTTGGTTCATGACATCCAGCAGGCTAAGTGTAATGGTAAAGTACTCTCTGCCCTGTTTATTGATGTTAAAGGTGCTTTTGACCATGTGTCCAGAACACAGCTACTCTTGATTCTACAATCATTAGGTTTCCCACCAGCAGTACTTTCCTGGACAGATACTTTCCTCACAGACAGACAACTTGGTCTTGCATTTGATGGCCAAAGACAACCATTACAACAAATCAATGCTGGAATTCCTCAAGGCTCTCCCATTTCACCAATCCTCTTTCTCTTCTACCTGACCAATCTTTTTAAAGACTTGAAGCCAAGTTTACTCACTCCTCAGCTGAGATCCCCCTCCTTCATTGATGATGTTGCACTTATTGTCACAGGACCTTCTGAAGAGGCCAACTCCAAAGCATTGGAGAGGGCAGCTAAGAAGGCCTGGAGCTGGGCAGCTGACAATGTGGTAGTTTTTGATGGCCCCAAGACTGAGCTCATGCACTTCCACCACAAAACCTCTCAGTATACTGCCAATACTCCTGTCACCTTACCCAATGGCACAGTTATCTACCCCACTCAACATCTCAGATGGCTAGGTATCTGGCTGGACAGAAAACTCTCCTTCAACTACCATGTTCAACAGAAAGCAGCAGCAGCAACCAGGGCACTCAATATGATCTCCAGACTTTCCAACTCAGAATGGGGCCTGTCAGCAGCAGCAATGAGGCAATTATACTACACTTACATTACCCCTATAGCTGACTTTGGAGCAGAAGTTTGGTGGAAAGGGCAAATTGGATTAGCTAACAGGTTGGAGAAGGTGCAGGCTGAAGCTAACAGGAGAATTCTAGGAGCATTTAGAACTTCTCCTACTGCTGCACTTGAGATTGAAGCATCAACCATTCCTGTTCCACTCAGACTTGACAGACTTTGCAAAAGATATGCTTACAGAGTGTTACAGATGCCCTCAGATCACCCAGTTAGACAAAGAACACCCTCTACCTATCCATCAACAAGCCTGTCAACCAATCTTGGATTTTCAGCATTCTCTTCTGCCAGCTCAGATTCAGAAGATTCCTTTTCTACACCTCCAAGGACAACAAGCAACTATTCCTTTAACCCACAATCTGAACCATATGGGAAGGTCCAGGTAGAATGGAGGTCTTCATGTTCTGAACAAGCTAAGTTTCCCACACAGTTGATTAGAGTTTTAAATTCACTAAGTAACTGTCTGCCAGTAGGATGTGAAGTTGAAAAATGCCAACTATACCTTCAGCCACCCTGGCATGTCAACTTTCCTACACTCCAAACCAGACTCCACATCTCTATTAGCCCTGAAGACAAAGCTACAACATCCATACAACATTCCTCCCTCTTCAACAGCATCCAAAACACAAACAACCTTATCTTGTACACAGATGGCAGTGAATTGCAGAATGGAAGAGTAGGAGCAGGAGTGGTTATGATGCATGGGGGAAGGATTGTGGGCAGGTGGACTGTTGGACTAGGCATGGGAATGAAGGTTTATGATGGGGAATTGGCAGGTATTGCCAGAGCACTCACAGAAGCTAGCAAGACCAGCCTATCTTTCAAGCACATCTGGATCTTCACAGACAACCAAGCAGCTATCAGGAACTCTTTCAAACTCTCACCACACCCAGGACAACAAATTTCACTGCAGATTCAGAAACTCACCAAGGACCTATTGGACTCAGACCTGGACTTACAACTTCATCTGCACTGGGTGCCAGGACATACTGGTATACAAGGGAATGATGAAGCTGACAGACTGGCAAAACAAGCAGCTGAGTATCCCCAACCATCACAGGACAGTTACCTCTCACTTACAAAACTTAAGACACTGATCAAGAAGTCTTCTCTTTTAGCCTGGCACCAATACTGGACTCAACTGCCAGATGCTAGAAAGGGTAAGCACTTTAGGTCTAGTCACTTCCATCTGCCAACTCTTACGCCTGCACTACACTTCTTCTCTCTTACCAAACACCAACTTGCTACTGTTACACAACTGAGACTGGGTCATGGTTATTCCAAGTCCTATCTTAGTAGAGTGGATGAGAACATCAGTAATACCTGTACCTGTGACAAGAGACAACCAGCACCACATACACCAGAGCACATCCTCCTATACTGCAGCAAATATCAACAACACAGACACATTCTCAGACAAGTTGCTAAACATTTCCGCCTACCAGATGTGCTTGGGTCTAAGGCTGGCTTGCTAGCTGTAGGGAAGTTTGAGGGAATAAGTTGGGCAGGGACTAGAAAGGACTACTTGGGGGCAGTGGCTGGAGATGAGTGATCTGGCAATAGTAGGAGAGAGGAGGAGGAAGATGAATGGGAAGAGGAGGGGGATGTGGGAGTGCAAGGATGGGAAGAGATGGAGAAGGAGAGATGGGAGGAATGGAGGATGGCAGGGAGGAGAGAGGAGGAATAGGGTGGATATGGCAAGAGGCCCAGTGAATAGATGACACAGAGATTTAGGAGATGGAATCAGGGACCAGTAGTGTGAGGCACTACAATCATATACTTTCTCAGCTTCATAGCCTTTGGCTCTATAAGCTTAATGATTTATAATAATAATAATAAACTGAGTCCGATTTCCCAACCCTCTGATGTCTAATAGACGTAGGGGCAGAGGGAGGGTTTGTGCAAACCCCTTTGTAGCCCCCTTCAACCCACCCATCCCACCTCCCAACCCAGCCTCGCCTGAGGACACACGCATGGAGGAAGAACCAGGCTCTCCAGTCCAGACTGTGCCTGCTCTTGCCTCTACTACCTCTACAGAAGATTATCCTTCCATCCCTACATTTTCACCAAGGCCTTTGGCTGAAGGCATCTCCAACACCAACCTGGGCATTTTACTTCGTAATCAACAACTTGAAGATGGCTTCCAGGCCCTGCAGAAACACCTCTCGGTGATTCAAAATCGCCATATTACAGACATCCAAAAACTTCAAGGCCAAGTTGCGCACCGCACCTCCCAGGTTGAACACCTGCAGTACCAACTCCACCGCCAACAACCCCCCCCACCACAACAAACCACCTTGCCCGCCCCCCCATAAAAACAAACCTGGGCCCAAAGAGCTACCTGAGCAGTCCCAGTCAAATCCTCTACCATTCCACTGGCTAAAACTTCAACCCCAGCTGTTTTGACCAAACGCCACTGCACCATTGTCATTGAAAGAGATGGCTCTATCCTACCTGATACCACCAACCCCCTCACCATTGGCGATGCAATCAACAATGCAATCAAGAAACCTCTTATTGCAAGAATCGAATTCACCACCAACCACCATGTCCTCCTCCTCACCAAGGATAACACACCTGCCACCTCTGTCCTCAAAGCGCATCGTTCTGCCATTGAGGAAGCAACTAGAGCCACCAACCCTGCAGCCATTGGCCTCAGATTAGACGAAATCTGGCACAAGGTCATACTCCATGGCGTCCCCACATCCTCCACCTTTTCCACTATTTAATCTGAGATTGAAGAATTCAACCCAGGCACCCACCTCCCACGCCCTCCTAGATGGCTCACCACCCCAGCCCAACGTCAGGACAAAGCAGCATCAGCTATGGCCCTCACTATTGCCGGCAAAGACTCCACTGATAAAGCCCTCACCAGAGGCCTCTCGCTGCTTGGGAAGCAGTTCAAAGTGCAACGCTACTTGTCATTTGGTCCTGACACCCAATGCACTAAATGCCTGGCCTTTGGCCACCACCCTTCTCAGTGTACCGGCACCCAACATTGCAGCATCTGCTCCTTGGAACACCCAGCACACCTCCACACTTGCGGCAGATCAGATTGTCCTACCAAGGGCCAAGCATGTTTGCATACCACCATCAAATGCGTCAACTGTGGTGACTCTCACCAGGCTAATTCTAAGGAATGTCCCACATACCTCAAAGCACACCAAGCGGCAACTGAGAGAAGGAACTGGACTGTTTAGGGATTTTACTTTTGTTTCCTATATTTGTTAGGCATCTGGCGGCTTGGAGGATTTCCTTTTGTCATTATGGCTTATGAGCTGGCCCAATTGAACGTTGCTACTTTTCAATATGAGACGGGATATCTGACCGGCACCCTTGCGTGGTGTATTTTTTGTATGTTAGTTAGCTTCATAGCCGCTGCGGCTCTATAAGCGTAATGAGATATAATAATAATAATAAACCTGTATCTCCTTCACGCTCCGCGCCCTCTATTCACCTCTCGCTAGAAAAATTACCGCTTTCGGTCAACCCTAAACTCCAAGTTTTTGGGTGGCAACCAGCTCGACACACCAATTTTCGCCTCTCGCTTAGGCTTCACTCTATAAGCGACACCACCCCTCACCAGACTCACAGCCTTTGCTATGACTCACAACACTAGCAGGGCCTCGCGCCCAGAGTCCCGCACCTCAGACCGCTCACACCCCTAGGCTGGGAGGTCAGCCCAAGTCCCCACTGCACCCCAACTGGCACCAGCTGCCCCAATACACTCTTCCCCCCCCCAGGCTGCCTCGAGGTCCTCCTCTGTAGGCCCCCTCGATCCAAACCTTCCCCTCCTCAGGGAGATGTACAATCATACCACGTCCAACCTGGCCACCAACAGAGACGTCTTCCCCAGACTCTGGGACGCAGATCTCAGGAGCCTTTCGGCAGGAGAGGCGTCGATCCTCCCCCTACTCATGGCTGCACTTGCAGGCATTGCAGCCCTCCACTCCCGAATTGGCTTCCTAGAAACCAAGATGGAAACCCCTGCCCCCCCGTCACAACAAGTTCATGCCAGTACAGGCCCTTCTCTCGCCTCTATCCAAGCCACTGTGGCCGACCTCTCATCTCGAGTGGCGGCCTCCCTTTCCGCTAAGCCAGTTATGGCCCCGCAACAGCCCCAGTTGGGGAAACAAGCCCAACAACAGGCGAAGAACTCCACCACCCCCGCAGTCCCAGCCAACAGCACCGCAGACGACTTCGACTCAGACATCCCGCGCTATGACACCTCCACTGATAAGTGGTACGGTGATCCGAAAGCCTACTCTGTCAAATACCCACGCTCCTGGGAGGCCCAGGCCTTCCGCGAAGGGAAGTACAGTACCTACTGCTTTACCCCTGGACATCTAGAGCTATCTCTCAACAAAGCCCTCAGCAAGGCAAAACCCAAACCATCAACCTATGCCCAGGCTGCAGCCCCGCAGGAGCAGACTGGGGGAAGGAAGTCCAAAAGGACAAAGGAAGAAGCTACGGCTTCTGCCTCTGCCGCCCAAGTGGCAGCGTCTAGGGATGAGGGCCCCTCTGTTAGAGGGCCACCCCCCCTACCAGCGGCCGACAGAAGATTCTTCGCGCCCAGAGAGACCCCCCTACCCCACGCTGACGCACTAAGGATAGCAGCAACAGCCCCGGATATAGCCGCACAAGTCCTCAGGGAAGAGAACTGCCCACACCCGCTATGCTTCAGCGCCTCGGTCAACGCCCGAGGTGCCCTCACACTTACCGCCCGCTCGCTCCAAACGCCTGCAAGAGCCTACTCCTCCTACTACGATGCCCTCGCAGCACGGTTCAATAAGGCGTTCCCGGTTGGGGACAACCCATATAGGCCCTTCAGGCCTGCACCAAACGAGGTCCAACTGGCCATCCATGGCCTACCAATCCCTTTCCTCCCACAGGACCAAGAAGAAGTTCGCTCCGAACTAGGGAAATCTATCCTAAACGCAACAGGGGTGACAATCTTCTCCGCAAGATACCTCCAACCAAACCTTGAAATAAGGGCAACCAAGAACTCTACCTCCATCGTGGTGTCCGTCCCCCCTACTGACGTAGTGAAAATAGGAAGCTCCATTTACCTCTACTCCAAATCCCGTAAAGTGGACGTCTGCCACTCTAAGAGCCGCTACATGCAATGCCGGAAATGCGGGAAGTTCGGACACCCCTCGCCTATCTGCAAAGAGAGCACCTCCGTGTGCCCACTGTGCTCGGAGTCCCACCCCCGATCGGCCCACCGATGCACAAACCCGACTTGCCCGAAGGAAGGTCACCTTAGAGCGCTGGCTGCCTGCTGCCCCACCTCTCCCCTCAAATGCCCCAACTGCTCTGGGGACCACTCGGCCACTAATAATGACTGCACCTCCCGACTGCGGCCTCCAGCAAGGGACGATCTGCCCCCTCAGCCGGAAGGTGAGGACATGGATACCGATAGAGACGATTCCAAACCTGCCACCGCCAAGGGGAAAGGCAAACAAGCTGACACTAGCGTGGAAGAGACCCCTCGACAATCGAAGTCCCACTCCCTCCCAATGGACCTTTTCAAGGCACCAGTACCCAGACGAGTCGGCCCACCCCCCCCATGGGCTGACGCGTTCTCTTCTGAAGACCCCATCTCAGGTGCTTAAAGGTGGAGGACTCATCCTGCATCTCGCCCATCGGGCCACCTCCCCCATCCTCTCTTAAGCAACTTTTCTTTTTTCAACATAACTGCCTGGGAAGCTGGGATGTGTTTCTTTCATTATTTAATAGCTTTCGTTCATTGCAAGCCCCCCCACAGATAGTTTTACTGCAAGACCCCCCCGTTTACAAAAACAGACTTCCTACCTTTGCTTCCTTTAAATCATTTGCTCCGCCATTTAAACAAGGGACCCCTCCCAAGGTGGCCACTTATGTCTACTTGGACTTTTTGAATGTGTTTTCAGTGTTACCTTGCTTTTTTGACAGGCCTGACTTTATGGCCATTGATGTTTACTCCCCCTTAGGGCTTTTTGACTCCAACCACTCACGATTCAGGGCCTACAACCTCTACTCCACAGTTGCTACTTCCTCTGGAAACAGGACAATCGACCCGAGTACCTACTTCCCCCAGAACTCCTTCCCTACACTGGTGGCTGGGGACTTCAACATCCACCACCCACAAGCGGACCCCCTAAGATCCATTTCCTCAAACGTGTTCTCCACTTCTAACCCTTACTTTGAGCTAGCACTAGACGCTGGCTTTCAGCTCGCCAACACCCCAGGGGCCTACACTAGGTTCCCATTCGACCTCAATACGAGACCAGGGGTTATCGACCTGGCCTTCACGAACGTCTCCCTCACTTGCTTTTTGCACTCCTGGTCAACCCGCCTCCCGGCAACGGGCTCGGACCACCTCCCTATAGCCATCACATTCACTGCACCCCTCATGCAAGCGGCCACCCCATCGCCATACTGGGATAAGACGGACTGGGAAGTCATGACCCAAAGGTTGACGTAATTGAAATTTCCCCAACCGCGTCCGCGCCCCACCGACCTCGATCTAGACAACTGGCTAGAAAGGCACATGCACACCCTTACAACCCTCCTCAAACCATGCACCGCGACTAAGAAAGTCTCAATCCACTCTAAACCTTGGTGGAGTATGGAGATAACACACCTAAGACAAACCCACCACCGTGCCTCGCGTTCGCATCGGAAAGAGCCCACCACAACGTCCCTGGACGAACTAAAAACCCACCGGAATCGATACTTCAAGGCGATCAAGAAAGCCAAAGCAGACAACTGGAAAGACTTCCTAGCCACAGTCACGCCACAGACGGTCTGGAAAGCCAAGAAGGCCGCCATGGGAAGAGACGAAGAACGGTTCCCTGACCTCCCTGACGGAAACTCCCCATCACAGATCAACGAGGCTCTGCTGGCCCACTTCTTCCTGCCCAAACCCCCCTCACGGTCCGTTGCCTACCCACGCTTCGACCCCGAACACCCTGCACTCGCACCCGAGGAAGTCTCCTCCACCCTTGCGAGATCTTCCAACACATCGGACCCTGGCCCAGACCAGGTCCCATACGGGGTGTGGAAAAAAGTACATGCATTAAACCCGTTCCTCCTCACATCTCTACTCGCTCCACTTCTTGCCTATGGACACCACCCAAAGAGCCTCAAGATGGCCAACGGAATCGTCCTACCAAAGCCAGGCAAACCAGACTACTCCACCCCCGCCTCATTTAGGATCATTGTTCTACTCGAGACGTTTTCTAAAATTCTAGAGAGAGTAGTGGCCACCCTACTCTCCCTCATTGCTCGAGAAGTAGGGCTGCTCAACCCAAACCAATGCGGCTCACTTGCTGGCCTTTCGACCTTCGACGCAACGACTGCCCTAGTTCAGGAAGTCAGGGCGCGGCAAAACCCTTCCTCCAAAGCCTCCTCCTTGTTCCTAGACATAAAGGGGGGCTTCGATAATGTTTCCTCCAATCTATTGACAGCAAAGCTCAGGGCCAAGGGCACTCCCAAGTACCTTGTGGCCTGGGTCCGATCCTTCCTCACCAACCGTTCTTGCCCTTTATTGTTTCAAGGAGCGCCTGGGGTGTTCGCCCCCGTGCAAGTCGGCACGCCCCAAGGCTCTCCTGTTGCTCCTTTGTTATTTGTGATTTATGTTTCTGAATTGCATGTTTCTATACCCTGAGGGATGATCTTTTCCTATGGTGATGATTTTTCAATTACGGTTTCTACTGCTTCTTACAGGGGGAATATTAGGTATCTTCAATATTGTTTTTCTTTGCTTCAGAGCAGGGCAGCATGGATTGGAGTTTCCTTTTCCATCCCTAAGACGGAACTGATACACTGGAGGATGCCTAAAGACAGATCCCCGGTCTCTAACCAACCCATATCCCTCAACGGCGCGGTCTTCGCTCCTTCTTCCTGCCTCAGGTGGGTAGGATACTGGTTCACCCCAACACTGGAGACAACAACCCACTTCACCAAAAGACTCACGCTATGCTCGGGCGCATTTGCAGCCGTCAGAAGGCTCCCTCCTCCAGGGATTGGAATCCCCCCTCACATGTGCTGCAGGCTGGCTATGGGCCTGATCCTGCCGTTCCTCACCTATGGGGCTGATCTCCTCGCACCCACACTGGCCACCATGGACAAGATGTCTGTCTTTTGGAACCGGGTGATGCGCTGGGTGACAAACTGCTTCACCTCGACCCCCACTACCATCCTCGCTATCGAGGCATGCCTCCCGCACCTCAGTCTACTCATCCCCCACAAGAGAAGGATGGCTGCATTGCGACTAGCCTGCTCCTCCCCTGCCTACAACCCGGCGTCAGCCAGGCTCCCCCCAGACTTCCCCTCATACACCTCGCACGAAAACAGGTCCTAGAATCGAAGGCTCCTGAGTGGCAGGAAACAGAACTATATCCCCCTTGGTTGGAACCAGTATAAGGCTGAACAACCCATGAGGAGACATCTACCAATAGACGCGCTAGCACACCTGCTCCTGCCTGTGATTCAGGGGGACATGCCCCTCCTGGCTGCCTACCCAACCCTAGAACCGGGGCTAACACTGATGCCTCCGACGAACCCCTGCTACAAATCCCTCAAAGCCTCCCTTAGGGGAAGACTGCTGGCCGACTGGATACACCTTGCTCCACCCCCACGGTACTACCAGTACAAACCCACACTTAGACCCCACCCCTTCATGGGGCTCGATCGCTTCACAGCTGGGCGGAGACACCAGGGACGATCTGGCAAGAGCTATCTCGCTGCACACCACTCCTGGGACGATCAAGGTTCCTCCCCCCTTTGCACCTTCTGTGTGGAGGACGACGAAAGGTTCGCCCACGCCATCCTCCACTGCTCTGCCAAAGCTGATAAAAGGTCACTCTACCTCCATGGAGTCTTTGAAATCGGCCAAGGCTCGCCTGTTTGGTCCTCACTTCCTGCCATACTTGGCCCTGCCAACTACATCCGGACCACGGGTACCGGGTTCCCCCCACCTATGCCACCAATTAGGCCACTTTCGCCCCCAAAGGAGGGTACTCACTCCTCTGCTGCCCCGCTTTGATTTATATACTTGGTCTATGAAATTTCTTTTATGCTGGTTTTGCTAGGAGATTTTATATGTTTCTTTACTGGTTTGAGTAGTCACCGTTGGCGGTGCTTGTGACGAATTTGTCATTTTGGAGATTTGTGTCGATGGTTTCTTTTGTTTGTTTGTTTGGAATTAAGGTTTTCTTTTTGCTATAGCTTACGCTGCATGCACGTTCTTGTACCTAACAAGTAATATATGATATAAAAAAAAAAGAAAGAAAAAAAAAAAGAAGAAAAACCTGTATCTCCTTTCATCCTCCATCTCCGCTACACCTCCGTTGATTGAAATTTATTTCCTAATTGGGATAAACTCAACACCACACCAAACTATCACCACTTTTCGGTCTGCGCCCTCCCCGCCGGGGGGGTGTAGGCTATTACTATCCATCCTTCTGGACTTCTAGTCCATCTCCACTGCCCTCTCCCTTTGAGCTTTACCCTCTGGAGATACCCCATCGTCTTCTTCCAGCATCTCACGATGCTGGGTACCTCCCTTACTCCGCTTTTGCTAGACCTGGCTTAGCATCAGCACGGTTGGGTTTCCCTGTTTTCATCTCATCAGACGGCCGGGATTTCTGTTTGCGGTACGCGATTACGATGGATTCCTGTATCCCTCCCCTAAAGAAACTGGGCAGTTGTGTCAGGTCTCCTCAACAGGCCGCAGTCGATTTCGCCATTCTCCTTCCTCACTCATCGCTTCAGCAGTTGGTATCCCATCCACTAAGTGACACTATCTCTCGTAGAACAAGGGACTACATGAGAGGCGCGGTAAAACTGAGGGCTTTGTTTGGGACTTGCTGGAGGCCGCCTAGTAAGACACGAACACGATTCCGACAGTTGTTTTGGTACCCGGGTCTACCCCTCCTCTATTCTTCCTCGGTGCGATCGGCTGGCACCCTACTGCTACCCCCCCACCTTAGCTGGCACCATACTGCCTTCTATACTTCCTGCTGGTCTCGGACCAGTCCCACCCCCCCAGCTGGTACCTTCCTACCACCTCTCTGTGGTCGGCACTCCGCCTGCTGGCCTCCCCCCCCGGTCTGGATTTCAGGCGGACCTCTCGGGTTCTTGGGCCCTGCCACACGCCTTCCTTCGGCTTCGGTTGGGTTTCTCCTACTTTTGTTTCTCTTGCCCCTGTTGCCAAGTCTATCAGACGTAGGGTACATTCGCCCGCTTAGTGCTCGGGACCGGTTCTATGATAGCGACCTCAGTACATCCGACTAGCTTAGGCCACATGGTGTTCCTTCGGGTTCGGTTTATGTGTTTTCATTGGTTTGGGGTTTCTTTTTGTTGTTTTGGTTGGTTTACTGTTGGGGTTTGGGATTTCTCTTATGTCGCGAGTCTGTGCAGGTTTTTTGGGTTCGTGTATACTGTAGCGGTTGTGGTTAGGGGGAGTTTTTTACACCGACTGGCCTTGTAGTTAGACGGTTTTTCTTCAGCCTTTCGGAGCCGGGGCAGGGGTGGAGGTTTAGGTCTACATAGCTTGCGCTGACGTGAGCTTGTTCCTTAATACTAAATAAAAACGGATTAAAAAAAAGAAAAAAAGAAAAAAAAGAAAAAAGAAAAAAAACCTGTATCTCCTTCCATCCTCCGTCTCCACTACACCTCCGGTGATTGAAATTTATTTCCTATTTGGGATAGACTCAACACCACACCAAACTATCACCACTTTTCGGTCTGCACCCTCCCCTTGGGGGAGGTGTAGGCTATCTCTATCCATCCTTTTAGACTTCGGGCTTGTCTCCCCATCTCTTTCCCTGTGGGTCTACCCCACTGGGATACTCTATCCTCCCCTCTGGCATCTCACGATGTCCAGAAACCTCTTTACCCCGGTTTTGCCATAGCTTCGCTTAGTATCAGCATGGTCGGCTACAACCCTTTCTTCATCTTGGCAGACGGCTGGGATTACGGTTTGCGGTACGCGATTACGATGGGTTCCTGTATCCCTCCTCCTAAAGAAACTGGGGGAGTTGTGTCCGGTTTCCTCAACAGGCTACGGTCGATTTCGCCACCCTCCTTCCTCGCTCATCGCTTCACCTGGCTGTATCCTATCCACTATAGTGACACTATCTCTCAGAGAACAAGGGACTATATGAGAGACGTGGTAAAACAGCTGGCTTTGTTTGGGGCCTGCTGGAGGCCGCCTAGAAGGATACGAACACGATACCGACAGCCTTTTTGTTGCTTAGGGACGGATGCCTTCCTCCTACACTCCCCACAGTCGCGATCGGCTGGCACCCTACTGCTACACCACCCCCTGGCTGGCACCCTACTGCTACCAGACAGCTTCCATCTTACTGCCGTCTTCACTCTTCGCGGGCTTTGCACCTGCACCCCCACCCAAGCGGGCATCTTAGTGCTCCTCGGCTGGCACCCTACTGCTACCCCCACTTCGCTGGAGTTTCTTCGGCACCAATCCACACCCAGCTGGCACCTTGCTGCTACCTCTCGTCAGGGCTTGAAGGTGGCGGTGCTCCTTCTGCCCAACACCTTTTTTTTCTAGGTGACAAGGCCGACACCTACCTCCATACCTCCTTGTGAGGCCATACTGGGTGAGGCATTACCGCCCCGACTTTCTTTTTTTGGCTAGTCATCCCTATAGGTGGTGCGATTTGGGATATTAATTGGTTTCTTTTGTGCCTTAGGGCCGAGATTTCCCGTGGGGTTTTTCCTGATGTTTTCTGCTTCTTTTTAGTTAGGCTTCTCTTATTCTCCGAGTTCGCTTGCGAGGTGGGGATGGGTCTGGCTGGGGGCGATGTGGGGACGGACGGCTTTTACCTGGCGGGAGGAGGAATGTTTGAAATTAAGGTTTTCTTTTTGCCATAGCTTACGCTGCATGCACGTTCTTGTACCTAACAAGTAATATATGACATNGACAAAAAAAAAAAAAAAATAAGAAAAAAAAAAGAAACCTGTATCTCCTTTGTTATTTGTGATTTATGTTTCCGAATTGCATGTTTCTATGCGCCCAGGGATGACTTTTTCCTATGTTGATGATTTTTCAATTACGGTTTCTATTGCTTCTTATAGGGGGAATATTAGGTATCTTCAAGATTGTTTTTCTTTGCTTCAAAGCAGGGCAGCGCGGATTGGAGTTTCCTTTTCAATCCCCAAGACTGAACTCATAGGCGGGAGGACGCCTAAGGACAGATCTCCGATCTCCAACCAACCAATAGCTTTAAACCGTTCTATCTTTGCACCCCCCTCTTCCCTACGGTGGCTGGGGTATTGGTTCACCCCCACCCTAGAAACAACTACCCACTCACCGAAAGTCTCATGATGGCCTCTGGGGCCTTTTCTGCTATCAGACGGCTGGCGCCTCCCGGGATCGGAATGCCACCCCACATGTGCCGAAGGCTGGCTATGGGCCTCATCCTTCCTATCCTCGCGTATGGAGCTGACCTCCTGATACCAACGCTAGCCACGACAGACAAGATGTCGGTCCTGTAAACAAAGTTATGAGATGGGTTACGAACTGCTTCAGCTCTACCCCAACGACCATTCTGGCCATTGAGGCTTGCCTCCCCCCCCTGGCCCTGTTGATCACTCACCGGAGAAGGATGTTGGTAGTTCGCTTAGCCTGCTCCTCCCCGGTATACAACCCAGCGTCAGCTAGTCTCCCCCCAGACTTCCCCTCCCACATCTCCCACGTAGACAGATCCGCACACAGGAAGCTGCTCAAGGGAAGAACTCAGAACTACATACCGCTGGGCTGGTGCCAATACAAAGGCGAACAACCCATGAGGAGACACCTACCCATTGACTCGATGGCACACCTCCTGCTGCAGGCCATGAGACAAACTATGACATTCCCACCTGCCTACCTGGCCCTGGAACCGGGGCTGGCTCTACTGCCCCACACCCTACCGGACTACAAAGCCCTTAAGGCCTCACTACGAAACAGACTCCTGTAAGACTGGATACACCTGGCCCCACCCCCACTCTACTACCCATACAAGGCCACGCTAAAGCCACATGCCTTCATGGGCCTCGACCGATTTACCGCCGGACAAATACACCAAGGAAGGGCCGGGAAAAGCTATCTGGCTGCACACCACTCTTGGGACGACCACCAGTCCTCCACCCTATGTACCTTCTGTGCGGAGAATGAAGCGACGTTATCCCACGCAATACTCCAATGCTCAGCCAAGGCTGTTGAGAGGACGCTCTACCTCCATGGACTCTCCGACATCGGCCAAAGCTCGCCAATTTGGTCCTCACTTCCTGCCATCATTGGCCTCGCCAACTACATCTGCACTACTGGTACCAGATTCCTGCCACCCATGCTGCCGATTAGGCCGCTCTCACCCCCTCGGGAGGACCTACCTCCCCCCGCTGCCCTGATTTGAGTTCCATACTGTTTTTGATGAATTTTCTTGGAGGTTTCCATGTTGTAAGTTTGTTGATTTTTCTTTACTATTTTGAGTGGTCACCCTTTGAGGTGCTTGCGACGGATTGGTGGTGTTTGGACATTTGAGCACATGGTTTCTTTTGTTTGTTTGTTTGCAATTAAGGCTTTCTTTTTACCATAGCTTACGCTGCATGCACGTTCTTGTACCTAACAAGTAATATATGATATAAAAAAAAAAAAGAAGAGAAAAAAAGAAAAAAAGTAACCTAAGATCAGACATCCTCCGTCTCCGCTACACCTCCGGTGATTGAAATTTATTTCTTATTTGGGATAAACTCAACACCACACCAAACTATCACCACTTTTCGGTATGCACCCTCCCCTCTGGGTGGGTCTAGGCTATCACTATCCATCCTTCTGGACTTCGAGTCCATCTTTACTGCCCTCTCCCTTTGAGGTTTACCCTCTGGGGATACCCCATCCTCTTCTTCCAGCATCTCACGATGCTGGGTACCTCCCTTACCCGGCTTTTATTTTATTTTTATTTTATTTTTATCATTTTTATTTAGTATTAAAGAACAAGGTCACGTCAGCGCAAGCTATGTAGACCTAAACCTCCACCCCTACCCCGGCTCAGAAAGGCGGAAGAAAAACCGTCTAACTACAAGGCCAGTCGGTGTAAAAAACTCCCCCTAACCACAACCGCTACAGTATACACGAACCCAAAACCTCCACAGACGCGCAACATAAGAGAAATCCCAAAACCCCAACAGTGAACCAACCAAAACAACGAAAAGAAAAACCCAAACTAATGAAAACCCATAAACCAAACCCTTAGGAACACCATATGGCCTAAGCTCGTCAGATATACTGAGGTCGCTATCATAGAACTGGCCCTGAGCACTGAAACCGGTAATAGGACCCTACTTCCGATAGACTTGGCAACTGCTTACCCCGCTTTTATTATTATTATTATTATATATCATTGTCTCGCTTATGGAGCCTAAGGCTATGAAACGGCAGTAACATACAACTTTTCAAGGCAACAAACTTGCCCGTCCAGAAATCCCATCTCCTAAATGGTAGTGTCAACTTTTGAATGGGCACCCACGGCCAAAGCACAAACAACAATAAGTAAGGAAATCCTCTTATCCGCCTGATGCCTAACAAATAAAGCAAATACAAGCGATTGAAACCTAAGCTGCCCTGTTCCTCCTGTCAGTTGCTGCCTGGTGTGCGTGAAGGTAGGTGGGGCACTCCTTGGAGGTGGCCAGGTGATTGTTGCCACAGTTGAGGCAAAGGATCGTAGTATGGAGGCACGGCTTGCCTTTAGTGGGACAGTCTGATCTGCCGCATGTGAGGAGGTGGGCTGGGTGTTCCTGAGAACAGATAGCACAGTGCGGGGTTTTGGTGCATTGAGACGGATGGTGACCGAATTCAAGGCATCTGGAGCATTGGGTGTCAGTGCCAAAGGAGAGATAACGCTGCACTTTGAGCTTCCTGCCAATGAGTGGGAGGCCTCTGCTGAGGGCTTTTTCTGTAGAGTCTTTGCCGGCAAAAGTGAGAACCATGGCTGATGCTGCCTTGTTCTGACGTTGGGCTTCAGTGGTGAGCCTCCTGGGAGGGCGGGGAAGGTGGGTGCCTGGGTTGAAGGTTTCAACCTCAGCTTGGACGGTAGGAAAGGTAACAGTAGTGGGGATTCCATGGATGATGACCTTTTGCCAGACCTCATCCTTTCTGAGGCCGTTAGCAGCAGGTATGGTGGTTCTGATAGCCTCCTCAATGGCAAAGCGGTGGTTTTTGAGTATTGTAGAGGCAGGTGTGTTGTCTTTTGTAATAAGGAGGACGTTGTGGTTGGGGGTGAATTCAATGTTGGATACCAGTTGTTTCTTGTTGGCTGTGTTGACAGCCTCGCGTATGGCTAGGCAGTTGGTGTCTTCTGGTAGTGTTGTTCCATGTCTTTCAACAACAATCGTACGGTCGCGTTTCGTGAGGAGAGATGATGGGCTGGTTTTCTTTGGTAGGGGTGTTGCAGGTTTGGCTGGGAGGGCTTTAGAAGCCTTTCGGGCCCAGGTTTGCATGGTAGGAGGTGGGGGTAGAGTGGATTGGTAGGTGGTTGATGGTTGTTGTTTGAGCTGTTGGGACTGGAGGTGCGCAACTTGGTTGGTGAGATTGGTAACCATGGCTTTCAACTCTTCAGTATCTCGGATGTGGCGGTCCTGGACAACATGCATGTGTTTCTCCAAGGCAGAATGGGTGATTTGCATAACCTTGTATCTGGCTATCGTGGAGTTGAGGTCGTTTCTGAGTTGGATAACATGAGTGGTGTGGGAGTCTGACCCTGTATCCTCCTCTTCTGAGAGGTGGACAGCAGTGCCTACTGTGTGGACAGGTGATGGAGTATCCGCAGCCATCTGAGTATCCTCAGGCGAGGCTGGGTTTTGGGAAGAGGAGGGCTGAAAAGGCGGTGCAAGAGGGTTTGCAGCCCCCTTACCTTTGCCTTTGCGTCTGGCAGACATCAAAGGTGATGGAAAGCGTGACTCCATTGATAGAGGTGATGGAAAACAAATAATAAGGGCTGATTTGTCTGTAAAAAGTCTTTAAAGTGGATGGGGAAGTGGTGTGATTTGGTTGTTGACCAATGAGGTGGAGGCTCGGCGAAAAATTTGGTGTGGTTTTTTCTTTCGCTGTGGTTGTAATGGCAATGGAGTCTTTACCCCGCTTTTGCTAGGCCTCGCTTAGCATCTGCACGGTCGGGTTTCCCTCTTTTCATCACGACTGACGGCTGGGACTACGGTTTGCGGTATGCGATTACGATGGGTTCCTGTATCCTGCCCCTAAAGAAACTGGGAAGTTGTGTGGGGTTCCCTCAACAGGCTAAGGTCGATTTTGCCACTCACCTTCCTCACTCATTGCTTCAGCAGGTGGTATCCCATCCACTACAGTGACGCTATCTCTCGTAGAACAAGGGACTACATGAGAGGCGTGCTAAAACTGCTCGCTTTGGCAGGGGCTTGCTGGAGGCCGCCTAGTAAGACACGAGGACTCCGTTGCCGTTACAACCCCAGCGAAAGAAAAAACCACACCAAGTTTTTCGCCAAGCTTCCACCTCATTGGCCCACAACCAATTTTCACCGCTTCCCCTGACACTTTTAAAGACTTTTCATCAACAAATCATCCTCTATAATTTGTTTCCATCTACCTTTATCAACTGAGTTCATCTC
>JACCEG010000040.1:507682-524711 GCA_014065205.1 Tuber brumale | reverse complement strand
GTTGAAGGGGGCTGCAAAGGGGTTTGCACCACCCCTCCCTCTGCCCCTACGTCTATTAGACATCAGAGGGTTGGGAAATGGGACTCAGTTGATAAAGGTGATAAAACACAAATGAGGGGGGATGATTTGTGGTTGAAAAGTCTTTAAAGTGTATGTGTGAAGCGTTGTGGAATGGTTGTCAACCAATGAGGTGTAATCTCGGCAAGAAATTTGGTGTGGTTTTTTCTTTCGCTGTGGTTGTAACGGCAACGGAGTCCTCGGTGGTGTGCTTGTCTCAGGTGGGTGATCGTCATGTCCCACCAGGGCTTCGAGTGGACGGAGACCCTCTTGGATGGCGTGCAGGATTTGATTAGTGTTGTGAGTGTAAGCAGGTGTCTTTCTAGCCAGTTGTCTAGATCGAGGTCGGTTGGGTTGGGGCGTGGTGGTGGAAACGTCAGGCTTTTCAGTTTTTCCTTGGCAACTGTCCAGTCTGTCTTGTCCCAGTATGCGGTTGGAGGAGGTGGTCTGATTAAGGGTGCCATAAACATGATGGAAATTGGCAGGTGGTCAGAACCTGTCGCTGGTAGGTTGGTCGACCAAGACTGTACAGAACGAGTGAGGGGTGAGTTGATGAAGGCCAGGTCAATAACCCCTGGCCTAGTGTTGTGGTCAAATGGGAATCTGGTGTATGCACCAGGGGTGTTGCAGAGTTCAAAGCCATTGTCGCGCGCTTTCTCGAAGTATGGGCTGGAAGTTGAAAATTCATTCGAAGAAATGGTTCTAAGGGGATCTGGTTGTGGGTGGTGGATGTTGAAGTCCCCCGCCACAAGCGTGGGGAAGGGGTTTAGGGGAATGTATGTTGCTGGGTCAACTGTTCTGTTTCCAGAGGAAGTGCCCACCGTCGAGTACAGGTTGTATGCCCTGAATTGTGAGTATTTGGAATCAAAAAGACCAAGGGGGGAATAAACATCAATGGCCATAAAATCAGGCCTGTTAAAAAACATAGGAAGTACAGGAAACATATTCAAAAAATCAATGTAAACGTAGGTAGCCACATTGGGAGGTGTCCCTTGTTTAAATGGTGGAGCAAATGATTTAAAAGATGCAAAAGTGGGGAGCCTGTTGCGGTACACAGGGGGGTCCTGCAACAGTATTATCTGTGGGGGGGCTTTCTGGGACTGAAAGCTATTAAACAATGAAAGAAACACATCCCAGCTTCCCAGGCAGTTATGTTGAACAAATAAAAGTTTCTTTAGAGAGGTTGGGGGAGGTGGCCCTATGGGCGTGGTGTTGGTAGAGTCCTCCACCTTTATGCACCTGAAATGGGGTCTTCAGAAGAGAACGCATCAGCCCACGGGTGGGGGGGGCCGACTCGTCTGGGTACTGGGGCCTTGAACAGGTCCATTGGGAGGGTGCGGGAGGTTTTTTGGCGCGGGGTCTCCACAACGCTGGTGTCGGTCTGTTTGCCTTTCCCTTTAGGAGTGGCGGGTCTCGAGTTGTCCTCGTCTGTGTCCATCCCTTCTTCCTCTTGGGCTGGTGGTAGGTCTTCCCTTGCCACTGGCTTGGGTCGGGAGGGGCAGTCGTTGTTGGTTGCGGACTGGTCCCCTGAACAGTTGGGGCAATCCAAGGGCGAGGTGAGGCAGCAGGCNGTGGCGGGTCTCGAGTTGTCCTCGTCTGTGTCCATCCCTTCTTCCTCTTGGGGTGGTGGAAGGTCGTCCCTCGCCACTGGCTTGGGTCGGGAGGGGCAGTCGTTGTTGGTTGCGGACTGGTCCCCTGAACAGTTGGGGCAATCCAAGGGCGAGGTGAGGCAGCAGGCAGCTACAGCCTGCAGGTGTCCGTCTTTGGGGCATGTAGGGTTTGTGCATCGATGGGCTGAGCGGGGGTGTGAACCAGAGCAGAGTGGGCAGACTGAGTTGCTCTCCTTGCACATAGGAGAGGGATGTCCAAATTTCCAGCACTTTCGGCACTGCATGTAGCGGTTCTTGGAGTGGCAGACATCCACTTTGCGGGGCTTGGAGTACAGGTAGATGGTCCTTCCTATCTTCACAACGTCAGTAGGAGGAACCGATACAACAATTGAAGTAGAATTTTTATTGGCCCTTATTTCAGGGTTTGGCTGGAAATATCTTGCAGAGAAGATCGTCACGCCTGTTGCGTTTAGGATAGAGTTTCCCAGCTCAGAGCGGAGTTCCTCTGGGTCCGACGGGAGGCAGGCGATGGGCACGCCATGAATGGCTAGTTGGACTTCGTTGGGAGCCGGCCTAAATGGCCTGAATGGGTTCTCTCCAACTGGCAACGCTTTGTTGAACCTCGTGGCTAGTGCGTCATAGTACGGGGAGTAGGCTGTAGCGGGAGTCTGCAGGGAGCTGCTGGTAACAGTGAGGGCCGCTCTGGCGTTGACCGTAGCGCTAAAGCATAGTGGGTGGGGGCAGTTTGCCTCCTTCAGTACTTGTGCTGCGATGTCGGGGGCTGTTGCAACTATCCTGAGTGCATCCTGGGGAGGGAGGGGAGTCTCTCGGGGCGAGAAGAACCTTCTGTCCGCTACTGGGAGGGGGGGTGGCCCTCTAACTGAGGGGCCCGCACCTGACGACGCTGCGACTTGGGCTGCTGCAGCAGAGGCCTTGTCTCCACTCTTCGATTTTTTGGACTTCCTTCCATCAGGTTGCGCTTGTGGTGCGGCAGTCTGGGCATAGGTTGATGGTTTGGATTTGGCTTTGCTGAGAGCCTTGTTGAGTGACGGCTCTAGGTGGCCGGGGGTGAACGAGTAGGCACTGTACTTACCCGCGCGGAAGGCCTGGGCTTCCCAGGATCGCGGGTATTTAACTGCGTAAGCGTTGGGATCACCATACCACTTATCTGTGGTTGTGTCGTAGCGGGGGATGTTAGAGTCAAAGTCAGACATTGGGCTGGCTGCTGGAATGGGAAGTGGGGGCTGGTTTTTTCCGGTTTGTTTTAGCTGCTTTGCTGGTTGGGGTTGATTTACCGCGGCGGTGGTCTTTGCTGAGAGAGAGGCCGCTACCCGGGATCAGAGATCGGCCACTGTGGCTTGAATAGAGGTTAGGGAGGGGCCCGTGGCTGGTTGGGTTTGTTGTGGGGGTGCTGTAATTTAGCTCTCTAGGGAGCCTATCCTGGCGTGGAGGGCTGCCATTCCTTTGAGTGCTGTCATAATTAGGGGGGGGATTGTGGCTTCTCCCGCTGTTAGGCTTCTGAGATCAGCGTCCCATAGCCTAGGGAATACGTCGCTATTGGTGGTGAGGTTGGAGGTTGTGTGGTTGTATATCTGTCTGAGGAGAGGGAGGTTAGGATCGAGTGGGCCTACCGAGGAGGACCGTGTTGAATCCTGGGGGGGGGAGGAGTGGATCTGGGCTGCTGGTGCCAGGGGTGGGGCAGTGGGGACTTGAGCAGCTCTTCCTGCATAGGGGTGGGAGCGGTCAGAGGTGCGGGATTCTGGGCGCGAGGCCCTACCAGTGTTGTGAGTCATAGCAGAAGGTATGAGTCAAGTGAGGGGTGGTTTCGCTTATAGAGTGAAGCCTAAGCGAGAGGCGAAAATTGGTGTGTTGAGCTGGTTGCCACCCAAAAACTTGGAGTTTAGGGATGACCGAAAGCGGTAATTTTTCAAGCAGGAGGTGAACAGAGGGCGCGGAGCATGGGCCCGCACCCACTATTATTATTATTATTATATCTCATTACGCTTATGGAGCCGCAGCGGCTATGAAGCTAACTAACAAACAAAAATTACACCAGGCAAGGGTGCCAGTCAGATATCCCGTCTCATATAGGAAGGTAGCAACGTTCGAGTGGGCCAGCTCATGAGCCATAATGACGAAAGGAAATCCTCCCCGCCACCAGATGCCTAACAAATATAGGAAACAAAAGTACTATCCCTAAACAGCCCTGTTCCTTCTCTCAGTTGCCGCTTGGTGTGCCTTAAGGTATGTGGGACATTACTTAGAATTAGCCTGGTGAGAGTCGCCCCAGTTGACGTCTTTGATGGTGGTGTGCAAACATGCTTTGCCCTTGGTAGGGCAATCTGATCTGCCGCAGGTGTGGAGGTGTGCTGGATGTTCCATGGAGCAGGTGTTGCAATGCTGGGTACAGGTACACTGAGAGGGGTGGTGGCCAAAGGCCAGGCATTTGGTGCATTGGGTGTCAGGCCCAAAGGACAAGGTGCGTTGCACTATGATCTTCTTCCCAAGTAGTGAGAGGCCTCTGCTGAGGGCTTCGTCTGGGGAGTCTTTGCCGGCAATAGTGAGGACCATAGCTGATGCTGCTTTATCCTGACGTTGGGCTGGGGTCGTGAGCCATCTAGGAGGGCGTGGGAGGTGGGTGCCTGGGTTGAACTCTTCAATTTCAGACTGAATGGTGGAGAAGGTGGAGGAAATGGGGACGCCGTGGAGGATGACCTTGTGCCAGATTTCGTCTTTTCCAGGGCCAATGGTTGCTGGGATGGTGGCTATGATTGCTTCCTCAATGGCAGAGCGATGCGCTTTGAAGACAGAGGTGGCAGGTGTGTTATCTTTGGTAAGGCGGAGGACATGGTGGTTGGTGGTGAACTCGATTGTTGCAATAAGAGGTTTCTTTATTGCATTGTTGATTGCATTGCGGATGGTGAGGGGGTTGGTGGTATCAGGTAGGATGAAGCCATCCCTTTCAATGACAATGGTACGGTCGCGTTTAGTCAAAACATCTGTGCTGGAAGTTTTGGCTGTTGGAGTAGTAGAGGGTTTGGGTGGGACTGCTCTGGCAGCTTTTTGGGCCCAGGTTTGTTGTGGTGCAGGAGCTTGCAAGGTAGTTTGTTGTTGTGGGGGGGTTGTTGGTGGAGAAGCTGGTACTGCTGGTATTCAACTTGCGATGTGAGGTGCGCAACTTGATCTTGCAGTGTTTGGACATCTGTAATATGGCGTTCTTGAATCACCATGAGGTGTTTCTGCAAGGCCTGGAAGCCTTCTACAAGATGTTGAGTGCGAAGTGAAATGCCAGGGTTGGAGTTGGAGATGCGTTCAGCCAAAGGTCTTGGTGAAAAAGTAGGGATAGCAGGGTATTCTTCTGTAGAGGTGGTAGAGGCGGGAGCAGGCACAGTCTGGACTGGGGAGCCTGGGTCCTCTTCCATGTGTGTGTCCTCAGGCGAGGCTGGGTTGGGAGGTGGGATTGGTGCATTGAAGGGGGCTGCAAAGGGGTTTGCACCACCCCTCCCTCTGCCCCTACGTCTATTAGACATCAGAGGGTTGGGAAATGGGACTCAATTGATAAAGGTGATAAAACACAAATGAAGGGGGATGATTTGTGGTTGAAAAGTCTTTAAAGTGAAGGGGTGAAGCAGTGAGGAATGGTTGTCAACCAATGAGGTGAAAGCTCGGCAAGAAATTTGGTCTGGTTTTTTCTTTCGCTCTGGTTGTAACGGCAACGGAGTCCTCCCCCCACCCAGTATGCTTTAGCGCCTCGGTTAACGCCTGAGGTATCCTCACTCTTACAACCCGCTCCCTACAAACTCCTGCTACCGCCTACTCCCCATACTATGACGCCCTTGACGTCAGGTTCAACAAGCCGTTCCCAGTCGGAGAGAACCCGTTCTGGCGATTAAGGCCGGCCCCCAATGAAGTCCCGTTAGCTATTCATGGCCTGCCCATCCCCTTCCTCCTGTCGGACCCAGAGGAGCTCCGCTCTGAGCTGGGAAATTCTATCCTAAACGCATCAGGGGTGACGATGGTCTTTGCAAGATACCTGCAGCTGAACCCGGAAATAATGGCCACTAAAAATGCTACATCTATTGTTGTATCGCTTCCTCCTACTGACGTTGTGAAGATAGGGAGGACCATTTACCTATACTCCAAGCCCTGGAAAGTGAATGTCTGCCACTCCAAAAGCCGCTACATGCGGTGTCGGAAGTGCTGGAAATTTAGACATCCCTCTCCTATGTGCAAGGAGAGCAGCTCAGTCTGCCCACTCTGCTCTGGTTCCCACCCCGGCTCAGCCCATCGGTGCACCAACCCTACATGCCCCAAAGGACTCCGTTGCCGTTACAACCACAGCGAAAGAAAAAACCACACCAAATTTCTTGCCGAGCTTCCACCTCCTTGGTTGACAACCATTCCTCACCGCTTCACCCTTTCACTTTAAAGACTTTTCAACCACAAATCTTCCCCCCTCATTTGTGTTTCATCACCTTTATCAACTGAGTCCCGTTTCCCAACCCTCTGATGTCTAATAGACGTAGGGGCAGAGGGAGGGGTGGTGCAAACCCTTTTGCAGCCCCCTTCAACCCACCCATCCCACCTCCCAACCCAGCCTCGCCTGAGGACACACGCATGGAGGAAGAACCAGGCTCACCAGTCCAGACTGTGCCTGCTCCTGCCTCTACCACCTCTACAGAAGATCATCCTTCCATCTCTACGTTTTCACCAAGGCCTTTGGCTGAAGGCATCTCTAACACCAACCTTGGCATTTCACTTCGTACTCAACACCTTGAAGATGGCTTCCAGGCCCTGCAGCAACACCTTTTGATGATTCAAAACCGCCATATTACAGACATCAAAACTCTTCAAGGCCAAGTTGCGCACCTCACCTCTCAGGTTGAACACCTGCAGTACCAACTCCACCACCAACAACCCCCCCCACCATAACAAACCACCTTGCCCGCCACCCCACAACAACAAACCTGGGCCCAAAGAGCTACCAGAGCAGTCCCAGTCAAATCCTCTACCATTCCACCAGCCAAAACTTCAACCCCAGCTGTTTTGACCAAACGCGACCGTACCATTGTCATTGAAAGAGATGGCTCTATCCTACCTGATACCACCAACCCCCTCACCATTCGCGATGCAATCAACAATGCAATCAAGAAACCTCTTATTGCAAGAATAGAATTCACCACCAACCACCATGTCCTCCTCCTCACCAAGGATAACACACCTGCTACCTCTGTCCTCAAAGCGCATCGTTCTGCCATTGAGGAAGCAACTAGAGCCACCATCCCTGCAGCCATTGGCCTCAGAAAAGACGAAATCTGGCACAAGGTCATCCTCCATGGCGTCCCCACATCCTCCACCTTTTCCACGATTCAATCTGAGATTGAATAATTCAACCCAGGCACCCACCCCCCACGCCCTCCTAGATGGCTCACCACCCCAGCCCAACGTCAGGATAAAGCAGCATCAGCTATGGTCCTCACTATTGCTGGCAAAGATTCCACAGATAAAGCCCTCAGCAGAGGCCTCTCACTACTTGGGAAGCAGTTCAAAGTGCAACGCTACTTGTCCTTTGGTCCTGACACCCAATGCACCAAATGCCTGGCCTTTGGCCATCACCCTTCTCAGTGTACCGGCACCCTACATTGCAGCATCTGCTCCATTGAACACCCAGCACACCTCCACACTTGCGGCAGATCAGATTGTCCTACCAAGGGCAAAGCATGTTTGCATACCACCATCAAATGCGTCAACTGTGGCGATTCTCACCAGGCTAATTCCAAGGAATGTCCAACATACCTCAAAGCACACCAAGCGGCAACTGCGAGAAGGAACAGGGCTGTTTAGGGATTTTACTTTTGTTTCCTATATTTGTTAGGCATCTGGCGGCTTGGAGGATTTCCTTTTGTCATTATGGCTCATGAGCTGGCCCAAACGAACGTTGCTACCTTTCAATATGAGACGGGATATCTGACCGGCACCCTTGCGTGGTGTATTTTTTGTATGTTAGTTAGCTTCATACCCGCTGCGGCTCCATAAGCGTAATGAGATATAATAATAATAATAATAATACATGCCCCAAAGACGGACACCTGAAGGCTGTAGCTGCCTGCGGCCTCACTTCACCCTTGAAATGCCCCAACTGTTCAGGAGATCACTCTGCAATCAACAACGACTGCCGCTCCCGACCCAAGCCAGTGGTCAAGGATGACCTGCCACCAGCCCCAGAGGAAGAAGGGCTGGATCCAGGCGAGGATAACTCACGACCGGCCACTCCTAAAGGGAAAGGTAAACAGATTGACACCAGCGTTGAGGAGACTCCACGTCAATCAACCTCCCGCACCCTCCCAATGAGCCTGTTCCAGGCCCCAATACCCAAACGAGTTGGCCCCCCCCGTGGGCTGATGCGTTCTCCTCTGAAGACCCCATTTCAGGTGCATAAAGGTGGAGGACTCTACCTGCACCTCGCCCATAGGGCCACCTCCCCCATCCTCTCTTAAGCAACTTTTCTTTGTTCAACATAACTGCCTGGGCAGCTGGGATGTGTTTCTTTCATTGTTTAATAGCTTTCAGTCCCTGAAAGCCCCCCCACAGATAATACTGTTGCAGGACCCCCCTGTGTACCGCAACAGGCTCCCACTTTTGCATCTTTTAAATCATTTGCTACACCATTTAAACAAGGGACACCTCCCAAGGTGGCTACCTACGTTTACATGGATTTTTTGAATGGGTTTGCTGTACTTCCTATGTTTTTTAACAGGCCTGACTTCATGGCCATTGATGTTTACTCTCCCCTAGGACTTTTTCACTCCAAATACTCACAATTTAGGGCATACAACCTGTACTCAACGGTTGGCACTTCCTCTGGAAACAGAACAGTCGACCGAGCTACATACTGTCCCCTACATCCCTTCCCCACTCTTGTGGCGCGGTACTTTGACCTCCACCATCATCAATCTGATCCCCTAGGAACCATTTCTTCTAATAAGTATTCAACTTCCAGCCCCTACTTTGAGTAAGCATACGACAATGGCTTCGAACTCTGCAACACCCCGGGAGCATACACCCGATTTCCATTTGACCACAACACTAGGCCCGGGGTTATTGACCTGGCCTTGGTTAATGCACCCCTCATTTACTTTCTACAAACCTGGTCAATCTGCATACTGGCAACGGGCTTTGATCAACTTCCGATCTCGATCATTTTCAGGGCACCTCTACTCAGGCCGCCACCTCCGACCCCATACTGGGACAAGACAGACAGGGCAATCTCTGCGGAAAAATTGCAAAGAGTGTCGGTTCCCCTACCGGGCCCCAACCCCACTGACCTCGATCCCGACAACTGGCTAGAGAGACACATGCTAACACTCACCACACTGGTCAAAGTCTGCACCCCAATCAAAAGGGTCTCCGTTCACGCGAAACCCTGGTGGGACAGGACAATCACCCACCTGAGACAAGCACACCACCGGGCCTAGAGGGAACATAGGAAAGGCCCCACAAAACAATCCTTAGAGGAACTAAGATCCCACCGCAACCGGTACATCAAGGCAATTAAGAGGGCCAAAGCCGAATACTGGAAAGGGTTCCTGGCCAGGGTGACACCACAGTCAGTCTGGAACGCCAAGAAGGCGGCCACAGGGAGAGATGAAGACAGATTCCCTGACCTGCTGGGTGCAAACTCCCCTAACGAAATCAACAAAGCTCTACTAGACCACTTCTTCCAACCAAAACTGCTAAAGCAATCGCTGGCCTACCCACGATTCGACCCTGAACACCCACCACTAGCCCCTGAAGAGATCTCATCTGCCCTGAGCACATCCTCGAATACCTCAGCCCCGGGCCCAGACCAAATCCCGTACGGGATCTGTAAGAAAGTACACACCATCAACCCCAACTTACTCACATCTCTTCTTGCCCCCCTCGTGGCATACGGGCACCACCCGAAGTGCCTCAAGATGTCTGACAGGGTGGTCCTACCCAAACCAGGAAAACCAGATTACTCTACCCTGGCCTCGTTCCAGATTATTGTTCTACTTGAAACCTTCTCGAAGATACTGGAAAGGATAGTAGCAACCCGCCTCTCCCTCATCGCCTGCGCAGTGGGACTCCTGAATCCTAATCAGTCTGGTTCACGCGCCGGACATTCAACCTTTGATGCCACGGCTGCCATTACCCAAGAAGTTAGGGCAAGGCAAAACTCCTCCTACAAAGCCTCCACGCTGTTTCTGGACATAAAGGGAGGGTGCGATAATGTCTCCTCAAATCTTCTTACCGGTAAACTCAGAGCTAAAGGGACTCCCAGATACCTGGTAGCATGGGTTCATTCCTTTCTTACAGATCGTTCATGTCGTTTGTTGTTTCAGCGGGCCCCAAGGTTTTTTCTCCCATTCAGGTGGGGACTCCTCAAGGATCACCTGTTTCTCCTTTGTTATTTGTGATTTATGTTTCTGAATTACAGGTTTCTATACCACGAGGAGTGATTTTTTCCTATGTTGATGATTTTTCAATTACGGTTTCTACTGCTTCTTATAGGGGGAATATTAGGTATCTTCAATATTGTTTTTCTTTACTTCAGAGCAGGGCAGCACGGATTGGAGTTTCCTTTTCAATCCCCAAGACGTAACTCATACAGCGGAGGACGCCTAAGGACAGATCTCCAATCTCCAACCAACCAACAGCTCTAAACGGCTTTATTTTTCCACCCTCCTCTTCTCTAAGATGGCCGGGGTACTGGTTCACCCCCACCCTGGAAACAAGCACCCACTTCACCAAACGGCTCACAATGGCCTCTGGGGCCTTTTCTGCTATTAGAAGGCTGGCACCACGCGGGATTGGAATGCCCCCTCACATGTGTCGTAGGCTCGCTATGGGCCTCATCCTTCCTATCCTCACGTATGAAGTTGACCTCCTGATACCAACACTCGCAACCACGGACAAGATGTCGGTCCTGTGGAACAAAGCCCTAAGATGGGTTATGAACTGCATTAGCTTAACCCCAACGACCATTCTGGCCATAGAGGCCTGCCTCTTCCCCCTGGATCTGTTGGTCTCCCACCCGAGAAGGATGTCGGCACTTCGTTTATCCTCCTCCCCCCCTGCCTACAACCCAGCGTCAGCTAGGCTCCCCCCAGACTTGCCCTCTTACACCTCCCACCCAGACAGATCCGTGCACAGGGAGCTGCTCAAAGGGAGAACCTAAAACTACATCCCGCTTGGCTGGCGCCTATACAAAGCCGAACAACCCATGAGGCGGCACCTACCTCTTGACTCGCTGGCGCACCTCCTGCTCCAGGCTATGAGACAACCCACAATATTCCCATCTGCCTACCCGGCCCTGGAGCCGGGGCTTGCTCCCCTACCTCCCTTTCCATCGAACTACAAAGCTCTCGAGGCCGTACTGCGGAAAAGACTCCTGGAAGACAGGATACTCCAGGCCGCACCCCCTCGCTATTACGCATATAAGGCAACGCTGAGGCCACACGTCTTTCTGTGTCTCTACCGCATTACCGCGGGACGCACACATCAAGGCAGGTCCGGGAAAAGCTACCTGGATGTGCAACACTCCAGGGACGACCCCCGGTCCTCTCCCCTATGCACCTTCCGCGAGGAGGACGAGGAGACATTCACCCACGCAATACTACAATGCTCAGCTAAAGCTGATAAGAGGACGCTCTACCGCCATGGGGTTTCCGACATCGGCCAAAGCTCACCAATCTGGTCCTCCGTTCCTGCCGTCATTGGCCTCACAAACTACATGCGGACTACTGGTACTGGATTCCCCCCACCCATGCACCCGATTAGGCCGCTGTCACCCCCTCAGGAGGACCTACCTCCCCCCGCTGCCCTGCTTTAAGTTCCATACTGCTGTTGTTGAATTTCTTTTATGTTTTGTGATGTTGAAAGAATTTAGGGATTTTTCTTTACTATTTTGAGTGGACACCGTTTGAGGTGCTAGTGATAGATTTGTCGTTTTTGGAGACTTGAGCCACTGGTTTCTTTTGTTTGTTTGTTTGGAATTCAGGTTTTCTTTTCGCCATAGCTGACGCTGCATGCACGTTCTTGTACCTGACCAGCAATATATGATTTAAAAAAAAAAAAAAAAAAAAAAAAAAAAGGAAAAAAGAAGAAAAAAAAAGAGAAAAAATACCTGGTGTGCGCCATCCTCCATCTCCGCTACACCTCCGGTGCTTGAAATTTATTTCCCTTTTGGGATAAACTCAACACCACACCAAACTAGTACCACTTTTCGGTCCGCACGCTCCCCTTGGGGGGGTGTAGGCTATCATCATTCTTCCTTCTGGACTTCGAGTCCATCCCCGCTGCCCTCACCCTTTGAGGTTTACCCTCTGGGGATACCCCATCCTCATCTTCCAGCATCTCACTATGCTGAGTACCTTCCTTACCCCGCTTTTGCTAGGCCTCGCTTAGCTTCAGCACGGTCGGGATTCCCATGTTTCATCATGACAGACGGCTAGGACTACCGTTTGCGGTACGCGATTGCGATGGATTCTGGTATCCCTCCTCCTAAAGAAACTGGTGGAGTTGTGTCAGGTCTCCTGAACCGGCTACTGTCGCTTTCGCCACCCTCCTTCCCTCCTGATCGCTTCAGCAGGTGGTATCCTATTTACTATGGTGACACTATCTCTCGTAGAACAAGGGACTACATGGGAGACGTGGTAAAACCGCTGGCTTTGTCTGGGGCTTGCTAGGGGCCGCCTCGCAAGACACGAACACGATTCACGCAGTTGTTTTGGCACCAGCATCTACCCCTCCTCCATACTTTCTCGGTGCGCTTGGCTGGCACCCTACTGCTACCACAGGCTGGCACCCTACTGCTACCCACCCACCTTAGCTGGCACCTTACTGCTTTCTACACTTCCTGCTGGTCTCGGACCAGTACCACCCCCCCTAGCTGGTACCTTACTACCACCTCATCCTGGTCAGCACTTTGGCTGCCGGCCTTCCCACCAGGTCTGGTTTTCCGGCGGACCTCTTTGGGTTCTCAGGCCCTGCCAGAAGCCTGCCGCCTACTTCGGTTGGGCTTCTCCTCTGATTTGCTTCCCTTACCCCCGCTGCCCAGGGTATATTTATCCAACTTAGTGCTCGGGTCCGGTTCTGCGATGGAAGATCTTTGCCTGTGCGCAGGTGACCTAGGCTGGATGGTTTATGGGATTTCATTTGTTTGCGCTTTCTTTCTGTTGTTTTGGTTGGTTCAGTGGCGGGGTTTTGGGGTTTCTTCTATGTCGCGTGTCTGCGCAGCTTTTGGGTTCGTGTATACTGTAGCGGTTGTGCTTTGTGGGAGTTTTTTACACCGACTGGCCTTGTAGTTAGAGGGTTTTTCTTCAGCCTTTCTGAGCTGGGGCAGGGGTGGAGGTTTAGGTCTACATAGCTTGCGCTAACGTGACCTTGTTCCTTAATACTAAATGAAATTGGATTTAAAAAAAAAAAAAAAAACAAAGTGCCTAGTGTGAGTGTAGGTAGGTGGGACACTCCTTGGAGTTAGACTGGTGGTTGTTGCCGCAGTTGAGATAGAGAATGGTGGTATGAAGGCATGGCTTGCCCTTGGTAGGGCAGTCAGATCTGCCCCAAGTATGCGGATATGCAGGGTGCTCCTGGGAGCAGATAGCGCAGTCGGGGGTTTTGGTCCCTTTGAAAGGGTAATGACCAAACTCCAAGCATTGCGAACATTAGGTGTCAGCACCAAAGGAGAGGTAACGTTGGACTTTGAATTTTCTGCCAACAAGTGAAAGTAGTCTGCTGTGGCATTTTTCTTGGGGGTCTTTGCCCCCAATTGTGCGGACCATAGCAGACTCTGCTTTGTCCTTACGTCGGACTTCAGTAGTAAGCCTTCTGGATGGACGGGCGAGGTGGGTTCCAGGGTTTAATGTCTCAATTTCTGCCTAGACAGTGGTAAAAGGTGAGGTAGTGGGGATGCTGTAAATGATGACCTTGTGCCAGGCTTCATCCTTCCTCAGGCTATTGGCAGCAGGGACAGTGGATCTTATAGCTTCCTTAATAGCAAAATGATGGTTCTTGAGGACTGTAGAGGTAGGTGTGTTATCCTTGGTAATGAGGAGGACATGGTGGTTTGGAGTGAACTCAATAGTTGAGACAAGTTGCTTTTTTGATGGCTGTATTGACAGCATCACGAATGGCCTGGTGGTTGGTGTCATCAGGGAGTGGTGTTCTATCTCTTTCTATGACAATGGTATGGACGCGTTTTGTCAAAATAGGAGTTGAAGAAACTTTGTTTGGTGTGGTGGTTGCGGGCTTGGTGGGGATTGACTTGGCCACTTTTTAGGCCCAGGTTTGTGCTGGTGGTTGAACGGGTAGGGGGGTAGGTAGGGTGGTGGTGGACGTGGATGTCTGTTGTTGTTGGGCTTGTAGAGTGGTAACAAGGACGGTGAGGGCAGCAATTTGGTCTTTCAGCTCTTAAAGATCTTCGATGTGCCACTTGGGAACTACCATCAGGTGCTCTGTAAGATGTCGTTGTCGTATTGCTCCTTGGTTGTGTTTGTCATTGACATCTTGTATAACCGAATCCACCTATTCCAGGTTGAGTTCTTCTGGCTCAGAATGGTGAGCAGGAGGTTCGGTGGTGCTGCTAACAGTGTGGACAGGGGAGGCAGAGCATTCATCCAGGTCTGTGTCTGCTGGAGAGGAGTGTTGTTGGGGGTGTATTTGAGGGTGGAAAGGGGTGGCAAGGGGGTTTGTGACACCCTTGCCTCTTCCTCTGCCTCTGGGGGCCATCAGAGGGGACGGTAGAAGGACTCAGTTGATAGAGGCAGATAAAAATAAATAATAGAGGATGATTTGTTGATGAAAAGTCTTTAGAAGTGTAGGGTGAAGAGGTGAGCAAGGGTTGTTGACCAATGAGGTGGATGCTTGGTGAAAGATTTGGTGTGGTTTCTTCATTCGCTGTGGTTGTAATGGCGATGGAGCGTGTGGAGGGTCTGCGAGTCGCAATGCCCCTCCTACCCAACAAGTCCTCCTTCTGGTGACAAGGCCGACACCTGCCTGTATACCTTTTCGTGAGCCCATGGCGGGCGCGGCCTTACCGCCTCAAGTTTACACTTTGGCTAGTCGTCCCTGAAGAGCGCGCATTTTGGGATATCAACTGGTTTCTTTGGTGCCTTCGGGCCGCGATTTCTCCAGGTGTTTTTCCTGATGTTTCTCGCTTGTTTCTTGTGGGGCTTCTCTTACTCTACGCGTGCACTTGCGAGGTAGGGATGGGTCTAGCTACAGGCGGGATGCGCAGTTCGCTCCATACCAGGCGGGCTTGGGGCGGACGGCTTTTCCCTGGCGGGGAGCGGGATGTTTGAAATTAAGGGTTGTCTTTTTGCCATAGCTCACACTGCATGCATGTTCTTGTACCCTAATCAAGTAATATAGGATACAAAAAAAAGGAAAAAAATAAAAATAAAAAAAGAAGTTAGAAAAATAATAAAAAAGTAAAAGTTAATAAAGTCCGCGCCATCCTCCATCTCTGCTACACCTCCCGTGATCAAAATTTATTTCCTAATAGGGATAAACTCAACACCACACTAAACTATCACCACTTTTTCGATCTGCACTGTCCTCTGGGGTGGGGTGTATGCTATCGCTATCTGTCTCTCGGGACTTCGGATCCATCTCTACTGCTTGGTCCCTTTGAGGTTTACCCTCGGGAGATACCCTATCCTATTCTTCCCGCATCTCAAGATGCTGGGTACCTGTCTGACCCCGCTTTTGCTACCCCTCACTTAGTATAGGCAGAGATGGGTTTGCTTGTTTTCTTCACCACAGACAGCTGGGATTGCGGTTTACGGTACATGATTGCCATGGATTCCTGGATCCCTGCCCTAAAGAAACTGCGGAGTTGTGTCGGGTCTCCTCAACACGCCATGGTCGATTTCGTCATTCTCCTTCCTTACTCATCGCTTCAGCAGCTGGTATCTGATCCACTAGAGTGACACTATCTCGCGTAGAGCAAGAGACTACATGAAAGACGCGTTAAAACTGCTGGCTTTGTCTGGTGCTTGCTGGAGGCTGCCTAGCATGATACGAACACGTTTCCGACTGGTGCTTCGACACCTTATTATTAATATTATTATTATTATGTATCATTGCGCTTTTGGGGCCGCAGCAGCTATGAAGCTAACTAACATACAAAAAATACACTACCCAAGAGTGCCTATCAGATATCCCGTCTCATATAGGAAGGTAACAACGTTCGTTTGCGCCAGCTCATGAGCCCTAATGACAAAAGGAAATCCTCCTTACCGCCTAATGGCTAACAAATATAGGAAACAAAAGTAATATCCCTAGATAGCCCGATTCCTTTTCTCAGTTGCCTCTTGATGTGCTTTCAGGTATGTGGGACATTCCTTAGAATTGGCCTGGTGAGAGTCGCCACAGTTGATGCAATTAATGGTGGAGTGCGAACATGCTTTGCCCTTGGTAGGACATTCTGATCTGCCGCAAGTGTGGAGGTGTGCTGGGTGTTCGATGGAGCTGATGCTGCAATGTTGGGTGATGGTACACTGAGAAGGGTGGTGGCCAAAGGCCAGGCATTTGGTGCATTGGGTATCAGGGGCAAAGACAAGTAGCGTTGCACTTTGAACGTCTTCCCAAGTACAGAGAGGCCTCTGCTGAGGGCTTTATCTGTGGAGTCTTTGACGGCAACATTGAGGACCATAACAGATGCTGCTTTGACCTTACGTTGGTCTGGGGTGGTGAGCCATCTAGTAGGGCACGGAAGGTGGGTGCCTGGGTTGAACTCTTCAATTTCAGACTGAATGGTGGAGAAGGTGGAGGAAGTGTGGACGCCTTGGAGGATAACCTTGTGCCAGATATCGTCTTTTCTGAGGCCAATGGCTACTGCGACGGTGGTTCTCCTTGCTTCCTCAATGGCAGAACAATGTGCTTTGAGGGCAGATGCAGCGGGTGTGTTATCCTTAGTGGGGAGGAGGATATGGTAGTTGGTGGTGACCTTGATTCTTCCAATAAGTGGTTTCTTGATTGCATTGTTGATTGCATCCCGAATGGTGAGGGGGTTGGTGGTATCAGGCAGGATGGAGCCATCTCTTGCAATGACACTGGTGCGGTCGCGTTTTGTCAAAACATCTGGGGCGGAAGCTTTGGCTGGTGGAGTAGAAGAGGACTTGGCTGGGACTGCTCTGGCAGCTTTTTAGGCTCAGGTTTGTTGTGGTGGAGGAGCGGGTAAGGTGGTTTGTTGCGGTGGGGGGGGGTTCTCGGTAGATCAGGTTATTATTATTATTATTATATCTCATTACGCTTATGGAGCCGCAGCGGCTATGAAGCTAACTAACATACAAATATTACACCACGCAAGGGTGCCAGTCAGATATCCCGTCTCATAT